>CAUYON010099897.1:0-10641 GCA_963573935.1 Arctocebus calabarensis
GTCCCAGCTACTCGGGAGGCTGAGACAAGAGAATCGCTTAAGCCCAAGAGCTGGAGGTTGCTGTGAGCAGTGTGACGCCACGGCACTCTACCCAGGGCGATAAAGTGAGACTCTGTCTCTACAAAAAAAAAAAAAAAAAGATGTTTAATGTCTAGGAATGTATAGAGCTAGTTTTATAATAATGATTTTCAGATAAAAAACACAGATACAGAACTTTGCATTGGCATCCTCTGAATTAAGAACTGATGGTTTCTATCAGTCTTTAGTCCTACTTTTATATTTTAAAATACTTCTGAATACTTTTATGAACTAATTACACTGGACTTCGCCATACAAAGTGGAATTCAGTTCAACAAAGCTGATGAACTCTGCCTCGTGGGCAGTGGAGTTCCAGAACTCTCTTGTTCTGCTCCAGTGTGGAAACCTGAGGCTACTAAATACATCAGTCCTGCTGAACTCTACCGAAGAGGGGTGGGCTTGGCTAGAAAGGGAAGCCAGAGAGATGAATATACCAAGGTTGTTTACCCTCGGCTGGGTGCCTGTGGCTCAACAGGCTAAGGCGCCAGCCACATATACCTGAACTGGCGGGTTCAAATCCAGTCTGGCCCGCCAAACAACAATGCCGGCTGCAACCAAAAAAATGGCCAGGCGTTGTGGCGGGCACCTGTAGTCCCAGCTACTTGGGAGGCGGAGGCAAGAGACTCGCTTGAGCCCAGGAAATTGGAGGTTGCTGTGAGCTGTGATGTCATGACACTCTATCCAGGGTGAAAGCTTGAGGCTCTGTCTCAAAAAAAAAAAAGGTTGTTTAGCCTCCAACTTATATTAGTCTACTAATAAATGTCAACTAGATTCAGGAATATACTATTTGCAGTGCTTGTATTGATTTAGGTTTAAGACTTTAAGATCCTCCAACATTGTACTAAAACATTACAATAAAATCCTGCCAACAACTTTAACAAATAAAAAAATAGAGGATACCAAAGGCCAGCCAAAGTAGAGTACCACTGGTTCATCTGAAGAACCTTTCTTCTTCTAGTGTATCAGGACCCAGCACACCCAAATCTCACAGGAGTTGAGCCAAGAGGTGAACTAGGAGCCAGGAGGCTGAGGCTCAAGTCTCAGCATGCTTCCACCTGGCTGTGTGAGTGCTGTGGCCTAGATCATGTCCTCCAAAAAGGCCCTCAGCCCCCAATGCAACTATATTTAGAGACAAGGGCTTTCAGGGGGTACGTAAGGCTAAGCGAAGTCATGAGGGTGAGGCCCTAGTCCAAGAGAACTGGTGTCCTTATAAAAAGAATAAGAGACACCAGGCATGTCTTTCTCTCCTTGTGTTCCCCAAAGAAAGGTCATGTGTGGACACAGTAAGAAGGCAGCCATCTACCAGCCTCACCAGAAACCAACCCTGCTGGCGCCTTGATCTTGGATTCCCATTTCCAGAGCATTGAGAAAATAAATGTCTGTTGTTGGAACCCCCAATGCTATGGTATTATGTACAACAGCCTGAACAGACGAATACAATGACCCCCAAGTCAATCACTCTGTAGGGCAGTGATTTTTCAACCAGTGTGCCATGAAAATTTTTAAAGGTCATTAATTAAATTATTTTTGAAAGAATTCCAAAGCACAGTAAGTATATTCTTTTTTTTTTTTTTTTTTTGCAGTTTTTGGCTGGGGCTGGGTTTGAACCCGCCACCTCCGGCATATGGGGCCAGCACCCTACTCCTTTGAGCCACACGCGCTTCCCAGTATATTCTTTTCTTTACTCTGTGTTTTGATCAACATAATTTAAATGTGCCGTGGAAGTTTAACCATGGGTTCAAGTGCACCATGAGATAAAAAAGGTTAAAATACAATGCTCTAGAGGATGCGTATCATGTTGAGTCCCTCCCACTCAAGGCAGGAACCAGAACTTGCTCCCGCCCAGAATCCCTTGCAGCTAGAATGGAGCATGTGACCAGGCTCCACCCAACACATGTGCATGCTGTGTGGCCAAGGTGGCAGCAGGGTCCAGCTCTTAGAACAGCTGTGAAGAGTGCATAGGATACAGCCCAAAGTGCATTCATATGAGCCATGGAGTCTGTCCCAAGGGGCTGTGTAGTCATTTCCTGTGGCTGCTGTGAAAATTACCACAACTTGGTGGCTTAAAACAATAGAAACAATGTTCCAGTGGGCAGAACTCTGAAATCAAGGTGTTGGCAGGGCTGTGTTCCTTCCAAACACTCTAGGGGAGAATCTGCTCTTGCCTCTTCCAGCTTTTGGTGACTCCAAGCACTCTTTGGCTTGTAGCCTCATCACTCCAATCTCTGCCTCTGAAGTTTTCACATGATTATCTGTGTCTGTGTCTTCTCCTTTTCTCTCTCTTATAACGACACTTGTTATTGGATTGGTGGCCCACCCAGATAAACGAGAACCATCTCTTCTCGAGATCCTTAAATTACTTATATCAGCATTTTTTCCCTATAAGGTCACATTCTCAGATCCCAGGGGTTAGAATGTGGACATATCTTTTTGTGGGGGTAGCACCTGTCTACCCAGTATAGATACTGGTATCATTTGGGGACATCCCTGGAAACACATGTTTCCAGTTGAATAGGCACAGACTTGCTTCTTTGATCCTCCTGGAATTTCTGTGAGCCATGTAAGACCCTTTAAGATATTCCCTTTACTATTTTTTTTTTTCAGATTAATGTGAGGGTACAATTAGGCTACAAAGTTTGCATTTTTTAGGTGGAGTCCCTATTGTAGTTATGTCCCACACCCAAAAGATTTAATACATATACCCTTATGTTGTGCCCATTAAGTGGGGGTACACCCATCCCCCTCCCTCTTCCTTACCGTTCCTTTTAAGTGAACAGAGTATTTGCCTTTTAACCAAGAACTCTGACTGGTACAAACTTGACTTTCAGGGCCTCTCTCTTCCAAGTGGAAAACGCAAGAATTGGACCAAGTAAGCTTTAACGTCCCTTCTCATTCTGACTCAGATCAACTCTAGAATTGTTCGCTAAGCTTGTTCCATGGAGATGTGACAAGTCGACGCCATCAATATTGGGAACTCAAATGGAAAGCCTTTCACCTAAGTCCTCCCCAGGTGTGGAAGAGGCTCCGAAAAGAGCAGGTTGAACCATGGATGTGGCTACACCACAATAACCTTGGAATGCAAAGCCGATTCTGTGCAGTCAGATTTTTAATATTCAGGGTGTTAGATAATCTCTGATAATGATAGATCCAGGCTCTGAAAATGAAATGAAGAATGCTGATCAGCAAGGGAAGAGCAACAAGAACTAATTGCACACAGCAGGGAGTGAATTTTCAGACTCAGAAGTGGGAGTGGCCGTGCTCCCATGAGCACTTGAGGCAGCACACTTCAGAGAGTGCACAGTGCCAAGAGGTCAGGGTCCTGATCCCAGCTTGGCCACCAGCCCACCGTGTGTCCGGCAGGTCATTCCCTTTCCTTGGGTCTCAAGACCTGTGTGAGATAGAGCCTGAGAAAGCAACAGACTAATACACAAAGGTTAGGATCTGTTAAAAAAAAAACCAACTCAAGTAGTACCTCTCAGCAGGACCATTCTATGAGGGGAAAAACACCATTCCAGAGAGACACCGTTGTCTCCCTGGTTTTAAGATCAGCCTCATGTGGACGACGACGTGCCTTCTTTTGAGCAGTACTGAGTTGTGCTTGGGTAGTGTTGAGCTTCAACAACATCAGTCAACAAATAATCCCATTTAGGCGGCCCCTGGCCCCGCAACTATACTAGAGAGGAACATTTGGGTTCAGAACTCCAATTCCAACTAGTTTCAATGCAAAGGGACATTTTTGGCTCCTGTAATTGGGATCTGCCAGTTGGCTTCAGACGTGACAGGATTTGGGTTTCAAGCCACATCTGAAGGACGATGTCCCTTTCCAGCGCTGGGCCAAGCTTTCTTCTGTGTGGTCTCCACTCGGGTGGCTGCCGCCTGCTCCAGGCTGTCCTTCATTCAGCTCAGAGTCACTGGGGAAAGAGCACCTTCTTCCCGACGGCTCCCAGGGCATCCCGGGCTGCGTTCTGATGGGCCCTGCTCACCCTGCATCAGCCGCGGTGACATGCTCATTGTGCCAGCTTGGACAGCATGTTCTACCTGTAGCCAGGAGAGAGGTCAGCCCCCCCACATTGCGTGGACTGAGCGTAGTGCCCCCCTTTTCTGCACAGGGTCTCAGATCCCGAGGTGTCGCCCTGATCCTACTGACAGAAGGTTCTAGATTCTGCCGGAGGCCATTTGCTCTCTGGATCCCTGCACATCCTGGAAGGGATCACAGGAAGCCAGGAGGGGTGTGACAGGCCACCTTGGCACCCAGACACTTCCTTCCACCAGGGCTACCACCCTGCCCTGGACGTGACTGTATGGGGCCCTCTCCACCCTCCCCCAAGTGCCCTGGGGAAGTTTGGATGACCCCCAAGTGCTCCTTGGGCCTAATCACCTCTCTGTGGCTTATTCCCTAGGCTGGGGTTTGGGGAGAGGGGGTACAGGAACACTGGCATTTGAACGGCTCACTCAGTCCTGTGAGAGAGGAACACATGGCTTCTTCAAAGCCACAATGTCAGATCCAGAGTGAAACTCCAGTGCCAGGCAGTCGGTCCTGCTGCCGTTAATGGGCTAGCACGTTATATGGCCTAATGGTCACATAATGGGACTGCGGGACCAACTAGAAGGGGAGCTAAAAGGTACAGAAAATCCTTCTCTCTTTTGGCAAATCCTGGCTTTCAATGCCACTTTTGTATCCAAGCCTGAGGAATGACCTTTTTGCTCCAGAAGGAACCTTTCTTTCCCTGGGGAGAGAAGCCTCAAAGCCTAGGCTTGGCTGACTCCAAAGCCGAGTGAAATTTCATGCTCCCTGTATTTCATCCCAGAAATGATGATTCGCATTTGTGTGGAGCTTTCCAGTGTAAATGTGCTTTCATGAACATCAGTCACGAGGACTCAGTGATTGAGGTAACCGTGCCCATTATACAGGCAGAGAAACTGAGTCAAAGAGGGGTGGTCAAGGGCAGAGCTTGGACTTGTATTTCTACCTTCAGACAAATATATGCTGAACATACAGTACATTCTTTGATGGACTTAGGAATTTTTCTTTATTTTGAGACAGAGTCTCACTTTGTTGCCCTCTGTAGAGTACTATAGCATCACAGCTCACAGCAACCTCAGATTCCTGGGCTCAAGTGATTCTCTTGCCTCAGCCTCCCAAGTAGCTGGGATTACAGGCACCTGCCACAACACCTGGCTATTTTTAGAGACGGGGTCTCACTCTTGCTCAGGCTGGTCTTACATCCGTGAGCTCAGGCAATCCATCCACCTCAGCCTCTGAGAGTGCTGGGATCACACCTGCCCTCCGGACTTAGGAATTTTTTATTAAGCTTTCCTTTTTTACTTATTATTCTTAGTAAAACCTACAAATCCTCATAAAGAAATTATATTCATACATGGATTCATAAAAATTCAGTTTTCGCTTGGAGAATAAAGTTTGTGTTTGTCCTTTTATGTTTAGGTGGGTCAAATGTAAATAACTCCAGCATTAAAAGTTTGGCCAGTGGGGAAAAATCTCCCTAAAATCCAGGGCCATTTCATAATTTGGTGCCTATGACACATTGGCCTGGTAGATCTCAGAAGTGCCTGCCAGCTCCAATGGACCAGGGTTTTTCATATGGAATTCACTCAAGGCAAGTGTCTGGATCAGAAAACTCCTTCCCAAAGGTGCAATTTCATATTTCTTAAGTAGTATGAATCCCTCTTTAATACTTCCATTTTTAGGACAGAAAAGGCATGAATAAATGCTTGAAAGAAAAAAAATCCAAATTGGGCAAATACCAAAATTTGGACAAACTAAACAGCTAAAAGAAGGCAAAGTGTGAGAAAGAAACTTGGTCTTCCTGAAACAATTCATAACCTGATTTTTTGAAATAACAAATTTGTCTAGTACACGTGTAATGCAATTTGATGTACCAAAATTTAACTTTTATCCAAGAGTCTGTGGTGCAGCGAAGCTTACTTATCGTAACAAAGGGACAGTCATCACCCCTGGAAGACTGGATGCTGCTGGTGACTCTGTATGTGACTCTGGAGACCTCTCTGCCTCCGTTGGCTTCCAAATTTGTACCTTCAGCTCTGCCTCCTCTTGAACCCCTGAACTTCAAACTCAAACGTTCATCTATCTGCTTGTCTACAGAGCCTCTTGGGCATATGACAGCATCTCAGCTTGGACATAACCAAAAGATAACTCTTGATTTGCACCCAAATCTTGTTTTTATTTGTTTCTTTGTGTTTTGGTCCGCACCCCAGTCTTTAACATTTCCTTCGATGGAAATGCCCACCCAATTGTTCAAGCCAAAAACTTAAGAGGCACCCATAATCTCTATCATGGGTATCAATAGCAAAGCATCTATTGTTCATTAAGGGGAACAGTGACCAAAAATAACTGTGTCTTAAACAAAACAGAAATTTATTTAGCTTATGTCTTCCTCCTATAGAAAGGGAGAGAGGTAGTCCAGACTTGCTAACATGTCTCTACTCCATGAAGGTCTGGGATATAGATGAATTCCAGGTCATGATTCTACCCCTGGATGTGGTTGAGCTCTTCATAACACAACATAGCAGCTAAAGCGACAGTCATTGCATCAGGAGTCCAAGCAGCAGTATGGAAGGAGCCATGGAAAAGAGGCAAAGCCAATGTACTAGCTATCTTTTATGAAAGGTAATTTTGCTAACACCTCATTGGCAGAACTCGGTCACATGACCGCAGCATCACCTAACTGCAAGAGAGGCTGGGAAATGTAGTCTTTATTACAGGCACTCACACCTGACACATGTGTCTATGTGCTCAGCTAAAAGTTGGGAGTTTTATTATTATGGAAAGGTAGAGCAGGTATCCGGGTGGGAGGAGGTGGCCAGAAGTTCTTTCCACGTGTGGTTGTGATGACCTAGGTTCATGGGCCTTTCCCTGCTCTTTGACCTCTTGTCCCTGACCTTGCCCAATATGATCTAGCCACACTGACCTTTTCCAGTGTCCCTTGAATACCTGTTCCTTGTTCCTGTGTGAAAGCCTTTTTGTGTTTGCTGCTCCCTCCTCCTGAGATGTGTCCTCCAGATTTGCACACGGCTGACTTCTCATTACTCCAATTTCAGCTCAAACATCAGTTCTTCACTGCGCCTTCCCTGACCACACTTTCATTTTTTCCCTTTCTTTGCCTCCCTCCCTCCCTTCCTTCCTTCCTTCCTTCCCCTTCTTCCTTTTCTTTCTCTCTCTCTTTCATCCTTTTTGAGACAGAGTCTTACTCTGTTGCTCAGGCTTGAGTGCAGTGGCATTATCATAGTTCATTATAGCCTTGAATTCCTGGGCTCAAGCAATCTTCCTGCCTCAGTCTCCTGAGTAGCTGGGACTACAGGTGCCCACACAATACCTGGATAATTTTTCTATTTTTAATAAAGACAGGGTCTCACTCTTGCTTGGTTGGTCCCAAACTCCCGAACTCAAGCAATCCTCCCACCTTGGCCTCCTGGAGAGATAGGATTACAGACATGGGCCATGGTGCCCGGCCCCTGACCACTCTTTCTAAGACAGCTTTCCCACCACAGCCAGCTGCAATCACGTAACCCTATTTTATTTTCTTGAAAGCATTTCACAGTAACTCTCTGAAAATATCTTTCACTTTTTTTTAAATGTCTCCCCACTAAAGAACACAAGCTCCATGGGGGCGGGGGCCTCAAATATATTATCTAGCATGAATTCTCCACATCGGCATGGGGTAGATACTCAATATTTGTTAAATAAATGAACAAACTTCTCCATTCATTTGTTATCAAATAAGGTTGAAATCAAACTTATCAATTCAACTGATCAGCAGTATTCCCAGAGCTTCCCACACAGACAAGCAACTGTCATCACCGGACAATTATTTCTGTGCTTCAGATAAGGAAACGATTCATTTTCACTGAGACCCCATCAGGAGAGATGGGAGGGCAGAATGTGGACTTCAGAGGAAGCAGTGCCTGGCTATGACTTCACTGCCTGAAGCAGGAATTGACCCTAAGGGAACAGAGAAGAGAAAGACCAGCCATATTTTTGTAGTCTGTGCTAAGATGCTGAACCGAGTCTCCAAGGCAGCAGCAACAGCTCCCAGGCAGTGTGGGCCGTGGCGGTCAAGATCACAGTCCCCTTCCTAGTTCTGCCACTTACTGGCTATGTCAGTGCAGCCTTAGGCAAGTGCCGTAAACCCACAGTGCCTTGGTTTCCTCATTGCAAACTGATACAGATAATGACAGCCTCTCTATGGCAGGATGTTGAGATGACTAAATTAGTTAAAATATGTAAAGTGATTTTTAAGCTGAATATAAAATAAGCCGTCAATGAGACCATTATTATTAGATGCCAGGCACTTAGAGTATATTTTTTAAGCCTCCCAAATAATCCTGTAAAGACAGCTATTGTTCTTCTCATTTAACTAATGACAGCGCAGAGGCTTGGAGAAAGCAAATGTCTTGGCCCAGACAACTCTGGGTTTTTCTAATACCTCATCACCCCATAACGTGGCTGGACCCCCTGCAAACCACCTGGGATGCATTCTGGTTTGAGGGCAGGACTAATGTCCTTGGTGTGCCGACTCAGCAGGTGTGGCCCACGTGGCCATCACACTGACTTCTTTGGCCACACGCACAACTAAAGTTCCCTCTACTGAGGATCTCCCGTGAGCTGAGCCCCAGGCTGGGCACCTTGAATGCAAAGGTGCAAGAAATCCAGCCCCACCCTGGGGAAGCCGACAGACACAGGTTACAGAGTGAGCCCCCAGCATCTCAGCAAACAGCAGGTACTGCTCTGCCCCGGGCCATGTAAGGCTTATTAGAGAAAAGGACATCCGACCTGAGCCTGGAAGGATGAGCAGCTAAAAGTGTGGGGTGGTGTTGGGGGAGAAGAAGGATGGCTCCGGGGAGAAAGTTTCCCAAATAAAGGGAACCGAAAGGACAAAGGCACAAGCGTGTGGGGCTGGAATCTTGTGTCATTTGCTGCTAAATCTCCTAGCGTGGCGTCTGGCACATAATAGGTGAATAATGTATTTTTGTTGTAAAGTGCAATGGCTCACTGCAACCTCAGCTGTGGGTATCTCGCTGCCTCAGCCTCCAGAAGCTGCTGGGATTACAGGCGCCTGGCTGGGTTTTTCCATTTTTTAAGGAGTTGGGGTCTCACTCTTGCTCAGGCAAGTCTCGAACTCCTGAGCTCAAGCAATTCTCCCTCCTCAGTGCTGGAATTATAGGCGTGAGCCACCGCACCCAGCAACATACATATTTGTCAGTTGAATAAGAAATGGAGGGACTGGCTCGGCGCCTGTGGCTCAGCGGGTTAAGGCGCCAGCCACGTACACCTGAGCTGGAGGGTTCGAATCCAGCCCGGCCCGCCAAACAACAACGACAGCTGCAAACAAAAAATGGCCAGGCATTGTGTTGGGCGCCTGTAGTCCCAGCTACTTGGGAGGCAGAGGCAGGAGACTCACTTGAGCCCAGGAATTGGAGGTTGCTGTGAGCTATGATGCCACAGCACTCTATCCAGGGTGACAGCTTGAGGCTCTGTCTCAAAAAAAAACAAAAAAAAGAAATGGAGGGACATGCCTTATTATTACTACCAGAGACCAATGAGACTCAGAGAGGCCAAGGAGTTTTCTAGAGACTCACAGAGCTAGTAGCACTGCATCCAGGGTGTGAACCCAGCACTTCTGACCGGGAGTGGAACGGGGAGCAGAAAATAACATTTCTTTAAACCCCAGGCAGAAAGTGGATCAACCCAAACCGGAGGGGGGCAGGGAGACCTTTATCAACAGAGGAATGGATAAAGAGAATGCAGTATAGTCACGATGGACACTGTCCAGCATAGAAAATGAAGGAAACACGGTCACAGGCAGCCTCATGGGGGAAACTCACAAGTGCAAGGTTAAAGGCAAGCTGCAGCCACAAAAACTATGGTGTGGGGTTCAGTTTGTGTAGTTTGTCAACAGACAAATCCAAGTCACGGTGTAAGAGGCCAGGATAGCACTTTCCTTGGGGGAGGAAGAAGGGCTGAGAGGTTGGGCAGAATACAAGGGGGTTTCTGGGGTGCTGGGATATATATCACAAAATATTCTCCATGTCTTGGCCATTCTTTGTAAAAATTTGCAATGAATATTCTGTAAATAAAGGTACATTTAGGCTCAGTGCCCGTAGCTCAGTGGTTACGGCGCTGGCCACATACACAGGGGCTGGCAAGTTCAAGCCCAGCCCAGACCAGCTAAACAACAATGACAACTACAACAACAACAGTAAAAATAGCTGGGCATTGTGGCAGGCACCTGTAGTCTCAGCTTGGGAAGCTGAGGCAAGAGAATCACTTAAGCCCAAGAGTTGGAGGTTGCTGTGAGTTGTGACACCACAGCACTCTACTGAGGGCGACATAATAAGACTCTATTTTTTTTTTTTTTTGAGACAGAGCCTCAAGCTGTTACCCTGGGTAGAGTGCTGTGGCATTACAGCTCACAGCAACCTCCAATTCCTGGGCTCAAGCGAGTCTCTTGCCTCCGCCTCCCAAGTAGCTGGGACTACAGGCGCCCGCCACAACGCCCGGCCATTTTTTGGTTGCAGCCGTCATTG
>CAUYON010099899.1:0-20313 GCA_963573935.1 Arctocebus calabarensis
ATATAGTAAACGAGAAAATATCATGAATGTTATGTCAATCAGGTTGATAAAATATCTCAGATTGCATGTAAAGCCCCCACACTGTACCCCATGGTTGAACTAATGTACACAGCTATGATTCAATAAAAAAAAAATAAAAAATAAAGTGAGGGCACTAACATTCATAAGGAGGGCTACTGTGAGAATTAAGTGAGATTTTGTAAATGAAGCAACCGGAACAGTGCCTGACGCTGAGTAGGTACCTAGTAAGAGTTGGAACTATTATTTTTATCTTTTGTCTTTTTGTTTTTGTTTTTCTTGAAGTAATTGAGTTTTTTAAAAATTGTCTTTTGTTCTAGTAATCTTCATTTGCCTTACTCTTCTCGACTCATGACAAGAACCTAACTATTCTGCCAATGAACACCTTCTGCAATCTATTGAAATTAAAGCTCTCTAGGCAGGAGCACCCATGCATCCCAGAATTGGACTTCCCTCTAGTAGAGATGCTCCTTGGATACTTCTTGTCCTCTTTTCCTGCTCCTAGGTCAGTAAGAACCTAGTAGTAATTATAAATAATATGCTTCCTAATTCCAGAATAATTTAGAGCTGATTTCTGGAGTTAGTCATGCATGTGCCAATGGAAAAGAACCCAAACTCTGTAAACTAATTTAAAGAGGTTTATTCTGAGCTGAGTATGTGCAACCACGGCCAGGACAACCATGTACTCTCCCTATGGTTTGATTACAGTTTAGTTTTCTACATTTCAGGGAGATAGGAATTGCCCATAAAGTCGTAAGTCAATACATACAAGGCTTACATTGGTTTGGCCCCAAAAGATAGGACATCTCAAAGTAGAAGATTATAGGTAACTTTAAAGATTCACTGAATTGGGTGGCACCTGTGGCTCAAAGGAGTAGGGCGCCAGCCCCATATGCCAGAGGTGGCAGGTTCAAACCTCAGCCCTGGCCAAAAACTGCAAATAAATAAATAAGTAAATAAATAAAAAGATTCACTGAATTATAATTAATTAAAGAGATGAAGCTTTGTCTAAAGACTTGGAATGTTTTAAGCTAAAGAAGTCTGTTAATCAGACAGACTACCCCACCTACTGTATTCCTGCAGATGGTTTAAGGTTTTTCTTGCATAGACTTAGGCCTGTTAATAAGTTACAATGTCATGGTCAATCAACAGATTGGAGGAGAAGGTGTTCATTGGCAGAATAGTTAGGTTCTTGCCATGAGTTGAGAAGAGTGAGGCAAATGAAGATTAGTAGAATAAAACACAATTTTAAAAAGCTCAGCTACTTCCATAACAACAACAACAAAAAGGCAAAAGATAATATGTACCACCTATTAAGTGTCAGGCACTGTCATGGGTGCTTTACAAAATCTCACTGAAATCTCACAGTAATCCTCTATATGAATGTTAGTGCCCTGACTTTAAAAAGAGGAAACTGAAGCTAAGACGAGATTCAGAACCTTGCCTGAGGTGCTGAGACAGGATTTGCTTACGGTTCAAAGAACCCCAAAGCAGGTGCTTTTGTAAAATGATAGAATTCAGTTACTTTTGTGAAGTTTATGTTGATTTATGTATGCCTGACTTGTCTCGTCATGGCTAAGAACCAGCTTTGGGGTACTTCTGGGGTCCTGGTGGCCATGAGGGAGTCCATTCAGGTGACCCTGAGGTTTAAAATTTTATTTGAGTTCACACACGAAACAGAAAAACCTATATCAAAAAGAGATAATAGGTTTAGAAAGAAAACTATGTAAAACTCTAAATGGGATTTGATATAGATTTATTATAGTCTTTTCAATTCAGGTTTGAAATCATTAACTGGTTCATCAAATTGATTGGAATAAGTACATTGCATGTAGTAAAGGCAGTATTTTCTAAAACGCTATATTTTTAAGTCTATCTTATGTCATATGTTGTAAAATGTAGTTTGTTTAAAAACAAAAAGGAGCTTGGGCAGCACCTGTGGCTCAAAGGAGCAGGGCAACTAGCCCCATATGCCATAGGTGGTGGGTTCAAACCCAGCCCTGGCCAAAAAAAAAAAAAAAAAAGGAGTTTGAGAGCTGTGAGATTACACTACCAGTGGGCAACTTTTTCTTCCATTTGTCAATAGTTAAATTTGGAAGTTTTTGGTTTTGCAAACTTTTATCGAATATCTGTTTTGCATCAGACATTCTCCTATTTCTCTCTCTCTCTGTCTCTCTATGTGTGTGTATATATATATTTATTTTTGTATTATAACTACAGGGAATTCTATTTTTTTATTAAATCATAGCTGTGTACATTAATGCAATCAAGGGGTACAATGTGCTGGTTTCACGTACAATCTGAAATATTTTCATCAAACTGTTTAACATAGCCTCCATGGCATTTAGATTTTTATTCTCTAACACTGATATGTCATCGTGCATGATACATAACCCGTATCAGTTTCACATCTGTCTCACCCTTCACTAGGTCTCTGGAACAAGTCTGAAAAGATTCCTGTTACTAAAACAGACCAGGAAAAAAAAAGGAGGACTCCTAAACAGAGAGACTCTGAGCTTTCCTGAAGCCCCTGAGAATTACGTCAGCTTTAACCATTAACCCCTGGGGCACTTTTTATTCAGCATTCTGTAAAAATCTTGGCATCAGTTTTGGATGGGGTGGGGAAGGCGGTGAGGAAGGAGGAGGCAGAGCTTTCGGTGAGGGGTTGGGGGGCTTGTGCTGGAAGGTGTGAGAGGTTGCTGGGGATGGGCGGGAGAAGGGGGACGCACGTACACAAAAGACTATTTCCGGCTCAAATTTCATCACCAAGGCTCTTTGAGTTGAACTTTTTTTGCGGAAAACAGTCCCAAAGAATCAGGCGTGTGCGCGCGCGCGTGCGAGGGGCGCGGAGGGTCCCGGTGCGGCCTCATTCCTCACGTGTGTGTCGGCGCTTCGGGGCCTGCCGAGGTCGTCTGCAGCTTCCCAGCGGGACATCCTGCACCGCTGCAGCCACCACCGGCTGGCCCAGACAAAGGGGCCGCGGCGCTGCGAGCCGGGCGGCGCGGGTCGGTCGGAGTCGGGGCGCGGACCTCCCGGGGCTGGCTCCGCGCCGGGCCGCGGCGGCCGCTCAGTCTTTGACCCTCCGTCCCCCCCGGCTCCCGCCCCCCGCAGCCGCTCCACTGTAAGCGCTGCCCCGGCCGCTGCGCGCCCCTGTCCGAGCCGGCCGGCGACATGGCTGTGTCCTGGAGGAGCTGGCTCGCCAACGAAGGGGTTAAGCACCTCTGCCTGGTAGGACGGCTGGGCTCCCCGCGGGCCGCCCCGCAGCGCCATTCACTCCGCGGGCTGCGCGGGCGGGCACCTGGACGTGGAAGGTCGCTCTCTTAATCCGAGCGGTCTCAACTGGCAAAGCTTGACGCTGGAGACAGTTATTATTATTCCCTACCCCCGCTCCCCCCAAGGCTTGGAGAGTTTCCTGCACACTGATGGAAGAACAGATGTGCAGGAAGAGAAGTTCACTTTGAGTGAACAGAGCTTTTCTTAACCTTTTTACTGTTTTTTTTTTTTTTTGCCTCCTTTGCTCTTTTCCCAAATTGCCTTTGTTTGCTTGGGATGTGGTGATGTCATTAATTTCTTAATCACATTTTATACTGTAGGGGATATCTGAGATCAATTAGGAGACCTGTTTGCAACCCGTAATCTCAGGTGCAGGGTCTGGGTACGGTCAGATTTGTTTTCCTTTGAATGATTTTCAGCTTACGGGTTAATTGAATATGTTTTATGCAGTTACTAATTGAGGTTCCATTGTAAGCACTGTGTCAAGGGAATTTACTTGTGGTTTCAATTCATCAGGTAATGGTTATTTTCAATTTTTGTTTCTTCTCTCTCTTGTTTGATTGGTTTAGCTCGTTTGGCTTACCCTGAATGTCCTACTTTTCTGGAAAACCTTCTTGCTGTATAACCAGGGGCCAGAATACCACTACCTCCACCAGATGTTGGGGGTAAGTGGAACTTGGGTGATCTGCTGGAATGGGTTCAGTCCTGGTGATATTGCTACAGGGCTTGGTCACTTCTTCCATTCATTAAAGAAACATAGGTTGTTCACTTTAGAAACTGTTATTGTTCTTTACCATGGCCACATTTTTTTTTGATTTATTATTTACAGTTGTCCAGGTTAAAAATACTGAGTCTCTTAAGAACCAAAAGTAATATCTGCTAAAGTAAAATGAATGAACCTGCCAGACTATAGGTGCCTAAAAAATGTTGCTACTTCTTGCCAGCTGCAAAGTGCCCAGTATGCTCTGTCTGCTTCACCAGGAGGACCAAGCAATGGCAGGCTTTTAGTTTTCACTTATCAAGGCTTTTACCCTGCTCATGAGCTTATCCGGAGGATTTCTGCACAGTTTGCTTTTACCAACAACGCTCATAAAATGTGTGTCCAATGGGATTATTCATTTTGGGGCAGTTTTCAGCTTCCTGCCTTGCGTTAGAGGTTGATTATGGTTCCAGTGTTCTAACCTAATGTAAGAATGGTACAATGCAAAACTTTGCTCTGATTTACTTCATGTTGATATTTTTCATCTCTCTATTCTGTGATGATTCTGTTCTCATTCTTCCCAAGCACCCTCTTTCTACTTGACTCCTTGGCAATAAGGTAGTATCTTGAGGGGGATCTTCAAATAAGGAGATTGCATTTCGAAGCAGCAAACAAAAAGTATAAAACTGCAAAACCTAGTGCACCACAAAGAGCAAGTTTATCATCTTCTTTTCTTATTGGAGAAGAAAACACATTTTTAAGAGGAGATCCATTTATTTTCTTAGTTTAATGACTTTTCAAAATAATGATTAATTCAGAAAAATTCATTGGTACAAGCCCTCCCTTTTACACTTTACAAGCACTTATTTATCTTTAGACCTCAAAGTGTAGGGTAGTGATTGGCACAGATTAGGCCTGCATTAAATTGTGGCTCAATTAATTTAATTAAATTATATTTTATTTATTTTTGCAGTCCAGTAGTATATTTCTTTTTCTTTCTCCTTTTTTTTTTTTTAAGACAGAGTCTCATTGTATCGCCCTTGGTAGAGTGCTGTGGCATCACAGCTCACAGTAACCTCACACTCTTGGGCTTAGGCGATTCTCATGCCTCAGTCTCCCAAGTAGCTGAGACTACAGGTGCCCACCACAACTCCCAACTATTTTTTGTTGCAGTTGTCATTGTTGTTAAGCTGGCCTGGGCTGGGTTTGAACCCGCCACCCTCAGTGTATATGGCTGGCGCCGTAACTACTGTGCTGCGGCCGAGCCGATAGTACTATTTTTCATAATCTCTTGGTCACACAATTTATATTTTAAAAGCTTAATGCCTGATATGGTTTTAGTCAGTGAGTCAAGGAAAATAGTCTCAAAGACTAACCTCGTTTTATTGGTAACTCTTAATATGAACTCTTCTTTCTTTTTTTTATTTTCAATCTGTCCAACCATACAGATGCTGTCTTGAAACCTGTGTCTTTCTTTCTTTCTTTTATTTTATTTTATTTTATTTTTTTGAAACCTGTGTCTTTCAAGTAGGCACGCAAAGAGTAAGACTTCCTACTTGACTTCCAGTCCTTAAGGAAAAAAGTAGTAATTAATTATAGTTCAATGAATAAGTTAAGATAAATTTTTCTGTAATAAACACATGAGGTCAACTGAAGTCATTTTTATTTTGTTTCCTAAACATTTACTCAGAACTGTGAATTAATGAACAAGAGGTTTTTCAGTGGAAACTTTGATCTGTTGCATGACTTGATGAAACACTTGTAGAAAACTCTTGGGAGTTGTAGTGGTAAAATGTGCTCTGGAAAAGGAGGTATTTGTGTTAACAGAAAATCTAAGGTTTGGCAATTTATTGCAATAACTTGGAAAGTCATCACCGAACTTTGGATTTTAGCTCTGTGGCACTGTATAAGTGAAAATGACATTTTATTTAAAAAAATTATGTTGACACTAACATCTTAATTTTTATGAAATTGGATGCTGTGTAACTGAACTTAATGTTTATTTTGGTGATAAGATTATGCACACATAAAACCCAACAAATTTGATAAATATTTAAACACATGTTCCACCTATCACCAGCTTCAGTATTTTGATTGAATGATATAACAGACCAATGAAGTTCAGTGACTGCTGGCACATAGTAGGGTCTCAATAAATATTGATCAAACCAATAAAGAAGAAAATTATTCAGGGACCAAAAGGAAGAGGAGGAGCAAAGAGGCCAAGAGGCAAGTTAAAGAAAAGGAGAGAGATCATTGTCCATTAGATAACAAGGAAACATAATTATCATTACAGTGAGTTAAATTTTAAGCCATCTAGTCATTATTCAGCATTTTGCCAAGAGTCATTCTGGAAAAAAAAAATCTTCTTGGCATCATGCTGAAAGATGAAATATGACTCCCAAACTTCTTGATTTCCCGTAGTTTCCCATTGTGAATTTTTTAGTCATTAATTTATTTAAACCATTTAGGAATATACAGTAGTTTCAGCCTGTATATTACTTTTTAACAAAAAAGCAACTCCTTCTATAGTTTTACCATTTACTTTATGAAGGAGTGTTTAATTTTATTTGTCCTAGGTTTATGTTTTTTAATCTGATGATGATTATGGTATTGTTTCACAGAATAACAATTTGCAGGCACTTTTCAAATTACAGAGAAATAGAGTATAACAATGAGACAATTAATTTTTAAATAAATATTATTAGTGTCTATATTTTGCATCTTTAAAGCTGTATTTTATTAACGTAGTGCTTTGGAGCAGTTTGTCTTAGAACTTATTGAATACTCAGTGCTGCCATGATAGATAGGCAGAAATATTGAAGGTGACATAAGTATTCTGACATTGTAAGTCTCTTAGGTGAATTTTGGTTTATAAAAATCATGATGACCTTACTGGAAATGCATTTCATTATACCATTCAAAATGCAAATAGAAACAGTACTTTCATTTGCTGAATGGTTTGATTATAGCATTGAGTATGACTGCCATTCATCCATAACTGCGGTTCTCACCCTTCCTAATGCCACGGCCCTTTAATACAGGTCCTGTGGGTTGAGAACCGCTGATCTATACAATGTAAAGTAATGACGAGGTTGTGTAAGATGTCCACAGATTATGGCCCATTTGTAAGAAGAGACACAATCAGAAGCAGTTCATTCCTAGTAATTACTTGAAATCTTTTTTCTACTGAAGAACAACTCTTTGTTCAACTGTTTATTTATACCAATGATATGTCAGGTATTTAAAAAACATTTTGTTTAAGGTAAGCAACTATTCTTGCTTTACAGAAAATGTAGCCTGAGAATCCTGTATGACCTGTTCCAGTGCCTTTGAATGGTCAAAGCTAGGGTTTGAATGCAGTCCTGTCTAGCCTCTTTGTCTTTTCCTCATACCACACAGCTTCTACAAATGACTTCACTGGCCCATCTCAGATACTTACGCCATTGGTTAGTATTAACTTTTGATTGCCCAGCAGAAATGTAATGCAAGTGATATATGTTTTAAAATTTAAAGTTTTGCAGTAGCACATTAAAAAACTAAAAAAGAAGCCAGTGGCATTAATTTTAATAATGTATTTAAGCCAAATATATCTAAATTATTATCATTTTGACATATATGTCAGAATTTAAAATTTATTAGTGAGATAAACACATTGTACATTATCTTCATTACTAATTCTTTGAAATATAGTATGCATTTTATATAATTCACCAACTAAATTTTTATCAAAAGTACTTGATCTGTGTTTAGATTTCTTAAAATTTATAGGTGAACAAAAGTGATTCATATATCCAAGTTGCTTCAAGCATGGACGATTTCCCAGTAACACAAGTAAGTGTCAACTTTGAAATTTAAATTCGAATTAGTGAGATTAATAAACCTAGACATTTCTTTCTTGGGTGACTCTAGACGTAGTTTCATATACTCAGTCCCCCTGTGTAGCTAGTGGCTGTCATTTGGAGAGTTCCAGTATTGACTGTGGGGAAGCCATTCCTACCTTCATAGCCATATGCACACATCATTTTGTTTTAAAGGGAACAAGTAGCTAACCAACCAACCAGCCAACTAGTTAAAAAGAGAACAGGATTGGGCAGCGCCTGTGGCTCAAAGGGGTGGGGCGCCAGCCCCATATACCGGAGGTGGCAGGTTCAAACACAGCCCCAGCCAAAAACTATAAACAAAAGGCAGCAGGATATCACTCCTTCTTCACCAGAAAGGACGGCCTGGGAAGTCGTGGACTGTAGTTATTGGCATTGAACTATAACGGTCTCTCTGAATTCTGCCTTATCTTTGAGTTTTCTGGAGGTGGGAGCCTTTAAGAATGAAGGTACAATTATTTCATTCTCAGAACTAGAATGTCTTTATTTCTGAGAAATAAAGGCTAAAATTAAGGTTTAAAAAATTACATAAAAATTCAAGATCTTACGTGCTGGAGAACAAAATAATGTTGGGATCAATATGTTTCAGCGGATTTTCATCATTATCCTTTTCCAGACTGGTCTCATCCAGACTGGAAGGCAGCGAGGTCACGGCTGGTTTATGCCTGAGTTAATGTGCTAATCAGACTGTGTATTTCCTAGAAGATGTTTAATTATAACATGTTGTGAGCTTTGGAATTTGAAAATTAGCCGAGAGGGAAAAAAATCTTTTTTTGAGAGAAGCCCAAACAAACACCCAAACAGGAAAACAAACAAACAAATAAACAAACAAACCAAATAATAAAGGACTTCATTGATAATTTAAGATGAAAAGTATTTTGATTTATTGATTTTCAAAGAATGGAAAATACAGTTGCTTGCACTTTGATACAAAGTATTAAGTTGTAACTAATCTAGGAAAATTTAGTTTTATAGGTTTTTTTTTGTTTGTTTGTTTTTTTCTTGATGTTGGGGTAGTATAACTCAAAATGCTGTCCTGAGAAGACTTCATCTTAGTTTTCCCCACTTTTGAATTGTATTTTTGACATTTTGATAATGAAAGAATATCATTTAATTGATATAAACATTTTAACTTGAGAAGAGAATGTATTTTATGGTACCAGATTTAATGTTTTCTGGTTTTATATCTTTTTTTCCCTCTCAACTAGCATTTATGTATAGACTATTCAGTTTCAACTTAATTATTCTCATATTGTCATGATGAGAATTTTTTTCTTTTCCTCACAAATATTGTCCTAAATCTGCTGAATAGTCATGATTTTTTTTCTTTAACTCTTTTTGAGGTACTATGTTATCTGGAAGAAAATTGGTGATCAGATTCTTCCTAACTTTCTCGTGAAACACAAGATGATCTTTGTTTGGTTAATCATTAGTCTTTAGAAACATTAAACTAATTCACCCTCTCCAGAGTTTAGACGTTACATCATAACATTTTACAGAGACAGAAATCTGAATCTGAACTCATATGAATTTCTTAAGATCGGAGATTAAAGTCTATGGATAAATGGATATCGGAATTTTAAATCAATGTTGGTTTCGCAGCTGACCTGAGAACCTTTGATTCTGCTGAGAAGGAATATATGCTTCCTATCATTTTCATAAGAAACTTGATCATTAACTTTTTTTAATTAAATAATTATACACGATATGAAAGTCACTAACTGGTGGTGCCCAGGCAAGCATTTGTGGTTTCCATTCAGGAGGTTTCATTTTAGCTAAGTGTTATTTTTTGTTTGCTTGCTTTTATTCTTATTCTGCTTTTTGAAAAACAGTTTTCTTCTAGTTTATTGACAAATGAAATGGTTTATGTTACTGTAATGAAAAAGCATCATATTGGGTGGTGCCTGTGGCTCAGTGAGTGGGGTGCTGGCCCCAATATACCGAGGGTAGTGAGTTCAGACCCAGCCCCAGCCAAACTGCAACAACATCAACAACAACAACAACAACAACAACAAGCATCATATTGTTTATTCTATTTCTTTTGGAACATGAGAAAGCTATTTAATAAAATCGCAGTTATCTAAAATATCAAAATTCCCTTCTAAATCTAAAAGAAAAGTGAGATTGAAGTGATTTGCTTTCTATTATCCACTGAATTAGTGGCTTGGTAATTATTTGGCCTGTTGCTTCTCTGACTCCAATATTTGGCCTGTGGTGATGAACAGCTACATGAACATATGCAAACACACATTAAATTCCCCATTGTTTGGCCTACTAGCTTCACGTTTTATGTGAAAGAATATTTTAAATGTCTAGTAATTTAAGAAGTTAAGAAAAATTAATGATTTACCCTGAAGACAAAATATGCTTGAAGTATTATAGTTGTTCTAGACTTGCCTTAAGTAAATTGTTAGGGATTATGAGGCTTATTTTTATTTAAACTATTTCTGATTCTACAATTTTATCAGAATTCCAGAGCTCAGCATTTAACTTCTTTGTTATATACAGCTAACTGCCCACTGCATAAATGTGTTTTATCAATACCATCCAAACAGCATATAATTATAAATTAGAATAAATCTCAGAAGTTTTCAAGTTGACTTCCTTTATTTTGTATGAATTATATTAATAATATCAGTGACTGTTTACATTCAGTTAGGGCTGAGGCTTTGCATTGGTTAATTTATTTAATCTTCTCATCAAGCCGGTGGTAGTAGGTGTTTTCAATTTTTTGCTTTGCAGCTGAGAAACTGAATTAGAGAGGTTTCATAACAGGTCTGTGACAGAGGCAGGACTCCCATCCCGTGATCCTGCTTCCAGAACTAGTATTCTATTATTACTTGTAAGAAATTACTTTAAAATTTTTTAATTGATAGATACAAATTGCGTATATTTACTGTATATAACATGATGTTTTGAAATATGGATACGTATTATGGGATGGCTAAATTGAGCTAACAAACATATGACTCACCTTACACATTCGTTAATTTTGGTAGTGAAAATTTGTAAAATCTACTTTTTTTAGCAGTTTTCAAGAATGCAATGTGCTGTTATTATTAATGACTGTAGTCACTGGGTTACAGTAGATAACCCTAACCAGCCCTGTTAACTAGTCTACTCTCTACTTCTATAAATGCAGTTAGATTCTTTTTTAGATTCCAGGAATCAAGGAGGTTGTGGAGTATTTGTCTTTCTGTGCCTGGCTTATTGTGTTCCTTACCTTGATGTCCTCCAAGTTCACTTGTGTTGTCACAAATGGCAGGGTTTTCTTCTTTTTAAGGCTGAATAGTAAGTATTGCGTTGTGTATATATCGTATATATTTTTTCATCTATTCACCCACTGAAAGAATTTGTATTCTGAACCATTATACTCTTCCGCCTCAGGGCAACATTAATATTAGGTTGAATCAGAGAGAATTGACGTTTTGGTAGAGGAAAAATAGTCCAGTATCAGACTTTAAAAAAAAAATTATGTTTATTTTATTTATTTGAGTCTCACTGTGTTGCCCTCAGTAGAGTGCCTTGGTGTCACAGCTCACAGCAACCTCAAACTCTTGGGCTTAAGTGATTCTCTTGCCTCAGCCTTCCAAGTACCTGGGGCTCTAGGTGCTGGCCGCAACACCAACTATTTTTTTGTTGTAGTCATTGTTGTTTAGCTGGCCCAGGCTGGGTTTGAACCCGCCAACCTCAGTGTATGTGGCTGCACCATAACCACTGTGCTATTGGCACCGAGTCAATATCAGACATTTTAAATGTTTCAGCCTGATAGCAGCTGTTACCACAAATTATTCAAGTATAATGTTCCAGACATATATCTTGGCCCTTTATTTTATCATCTCATTTAATCCTTATATTTAATTGATTCCTTATAATAACTGTTGAAGATAGAAATTACCCCTTTTACAGAAATGAGAACTGAGAGTCTAAGTGGTTCGGTAACTTTCCCCAGGTCACACAGCTACCAAGTGGAAAAGCCCAGTTTCAGCTCACATTTGTCTGACATGAAAGATCGTGTTTCTGCTTTAGCAGGTGAAGTTCTGAGACAGATACTGCTAAAAACCCAGAATTCTCTACTATTATCTAAGATTCTTACTCATTTTTTCATAGGACTGTATGTGTGTTTGTGTGTTTATTAGTGTGTTTTTGCATTTTGTTAATAATTACTTAATCAGAAGTAAAAGGACAATTATTTGGATTATTCTTAAATGTGAGGGTTATCTTAACTAATACCTACAATATGAATTTGCTAGGGATGCTTAAACAACAGAAATTTGTTCTTAGACAAGGCAGCATAAGGAAAAAAGTAAAAAAGAAATTTGTTTCTTCACAATGCTGGAAGCTGGCAGTCCCACGGTCAAGGTCAGCAGGGTTGATTATTTTCTGAGAAGCCTTGGGTTGTAGGTGGCAGCCTTTTTCCAGAGTCTTCCCACGATCTTCCCTGTGTGTGTGTGTGTGTGTGTGTCTAAGACCTAATCTCCTCTTCTTCGTAGGACATGAGCCATCTTGGATTAAGGCCCACCCCAATGATCTTATTTAGTCTAAATTACCTCTTTAAAGGCTCTGTTTCCAGATCTAGTCCTATTTTGAGGTCCGGCATGTAAGCACTTAAACATGAATTCTAGCAGAACAAAATTTAGCCTGTAACACAGAGCAGCTTTCTCAGTCTTCCTCTGGAAGCCAAACATGAGTTTTGAGGCATTAACGTGAGATTAATATAGTTTCTTTCTCCTTAATTCCGGAAGCCTAGCTGAGCACTAGCATTCCAGAAGAATATTGCACATGGGCCTATTCCAGGCCTATTTGGGAAGGTGGTTTGATGTTCCTGGTTTGAAGAGATTTAGCCCCATCTACAACTATTTTGAATGCTGTTCTTAAATACCCCTTTACTCCCTCCATAGCTCCAAAGAAGAAAATCACATAAATTAACACCCGTGAGGTGTAACACCCATTTAGATTGTTTAGATCTTACATCCTGAGTATAACATCAGGGAACTGACTTCCCGAGCAGGACCACGTGACTATTGAGGTTACTGCTCACTGCTGAGGTTAATAATAGTAGCAATAGTGGGATTCACAGTCATAGTAATTGCATGTACTTTCTTCTGAGCAACACTGGGGGGAGAACATCCTGTAGAACTGTGGAATGTCCTAGTCCATTTACTTTATTTGACAGATGAACTTAAATGCTTTCCTTAGGGGTTCTAGTGCAAAGCTGAGTGTGGCTAGTATGTCTTCTTACTCCTGGTCAGTGTTCTTTGTCCATCATGCCAAGTGTTGTGTATATTATAAAACTGATTTTGAAATTGCCTTGGTAATTCAGGAGAGAAAAAAATTACAATTTTTTATGGAAAAGATTATGGGCTTTAGAAGTATATGGATATGAGTTTGAATTGTGGATAGGTATTGCTTTCCCTTTATGACTTTAGCAAACTACTTATCTGAGCCTAAGTTTAACTTATCTGTACAGTGGGGCTTAAATCTTACTTTTGGGTTACTTGTGAAAATGACATGGGAAAAATGCAGGTGAAATGTTTAATGCTTAGTATATAGGTGCTTGAGATGGCAAATGGTAACTATTACTATAAATATTAATAGTATGAATGGTGCTAAATGGTAATATTATAAATTATTAAAAGGAATTCAGAGGTGCATAAAGATGGAAGGAGTTTGCCGATCACGTAGCAAATGGCATTTAGGAAAAGTTACCTTTTGTTTCATTATTACAATGCTTACAGTGGTGCTCAATAAATAGGTATTTGATGATAAAGTTTCATGTTTTCTGGTTAGTTGGAACATCCTGCTTTCAGTTCTTTGGTTGACCGCTGGCTGCTCCCTGTTCCTTCTGGAGAGAGGAAGTTATCTTGCCTTTTTTCATTGGCACAAAGCTTATGGCAACTTGGTGATGATTGTTGGGTGGAATTTTAGTTTGGAGAAGAAAACTTTTCATTCGAAACAGAGGTATTTAATACTTTTTATTAATCTTCACTGAAGCTTGGATTTTCCAACAGGTAAACAAGGGAAATATTGCCTGTGTTATGAGATTATTGTGACTCTTAAAGGAAATTGAAATAAATAATATAACAGCAGCTGGAGCCAACTTGCCCTGGTGTCTCATGGACCTGACACTGTCCTAAGTTCTTCATATGTTCTTTGTCAGAATCTCACTATCCTACGGGGAGGGTCTATCCATAAGACAAAGCTAAAGACCAGAATTTATAAGTAATTTCTTTACTGATTAGAGTAGCTCACATGAAATCCATTACATAATAGGAGCTCTAAAAGGGTTAGTCTTCTTTCCTTTCTCTACTCATTCTCGCAATAATCCTCCTTACTGTTTTTTCCCCTAGGAAAACATGATGAAAATATCTTACTCATCTCAGAGTGCTGTGCTGAGGATTATAACTTATGTGATAAGGACATACTCTATAGAAGTAAAGCACTCCAGCCATGAAAGATTGTTATTACAGACAGATAAAATACAATATTCCTGGGCTATAAAATTCACATATAGGGAGGCTCTAATTTTTTAATAAGAGTGGGTTCCTCTGGGCTGACTGCAGGATTTGAGTATGCTCAGATTTTGGTGTATGTCCTGTAATCAATCCCCCAGGTGTACTGAGAGATGAGAAAACTATGAAGGTGGAGAGTGAGGCTAGTGTCACTTCTTAATGCAACTCTGATGTAATGAAGCTCAAGCAATGTGATAAAAAGTTAGTGTCTTGTGAAAAGTAGTTTCTCTTTAGTTTTGGCAATGGAGCTAAAGAAAAAGTACATAAATTAAGGAAAAGATGGAGTTTGATCAGTAGTATTTGGGTACATTTTTAGCAACTGGAAAGTTGAATTTGACCACAGCTCCCGAGCTCCCATCTATGGGTAAATGAATTCAACACACGTTCCATATGGGGCAGATTGCGTGCTTTAAGATTTATAGACGGATATCAAGCCATTCAGAGGTCTGATATAGTTAAGGCAAGAAGAAATGAGAGATAGTACAAACGGAACAGCATTTTATATAGCTGAGACTGCTTTTAAAAATGGGCTCTTCAAGTGGCACCCGTAGCTCTGTGGGTAGGGCGCCAGCCACATGCACCGAGGCTGGTGGGTTCGAATCCAGCATGGGCCAGCTAAAACAACAGTGACTACTGCAACAGAAAAATAGCCAGCCGTTGTGGTGGGCACCTGTAGTCCCAGCTGTTTGGGTGGTGGGGGCAAGAGAATCCCTTGAGCCCAAGAGTTGGAGGTTGCTGTGAGCTGCGACAGTATGGCACTCTACCCAGGGTGATAACTTGAGACTCTGTCCCAACAACAACAACAACAACAACAAGAGCACTTCAAAATCAAGTGTATTTAAGAAATGATTTATGCAAAATGCCTTTCTGACTAATATATCTTTTTACTATGTTTGGATTTTCAAATAGCAGAATTTAAACCGCAGATTATCTCATTGAATGTAATCATAGAAACCTTAGTCCACTGAAAGAATCTGGAGTATCAGTGATCAGTTTCTTTTTGCCACGTGCTATACTTCTGTTTCTTTTTGTGAAGTTCCCCCCCCCCAATATGCTTTTCCATATGTCTCTTTCTGTTAGTATCTTGTGCTGAGTATAATCCCTATTCACCATATCTGGGAATATAGATGTCAAGGTGCAGAATGGTCTCCTAAGGAGAGAGAGTTGTAGAACAAGAAAATAAGAACTACCTACTGAGAATACTCATGATGGAAGTGCTTTTACCTCACTGATTTTCTTTAGCTAACCAATCTTTTTCTATTTTTTTTTCTTTTTCTTTCTTAATTCAAAACAAGGTCTGGCTATGTTGCCCAGGCTGGAGTCCAGTAGTGGCTATTCACAGGTGTGATGATGGTGTCATAGCACACTACAACCTCCATTCCACATATACTTCTGTATATTACTCCATATGTACTTTTTATATTTTACTGTGGGCCTTGGATCTTTGCTAATTCTCTTGGCTTGGAAAGCAGGAGTCCCAAACTACATTTATAAAGTGTGTTAAGTTACGTAAACAAAAGGTGGAGAGCACATTTTTCTTTTTTCCATAGCTCAAAATACCTAAAGGGCAAATCCAGCCAACATCATCAGTGGTCTGTAGTAAAGGACTTCAACAGGGAAAATATGACTCAGATTAAACCACAAGAATGTAGAGCTTCAACACGAATGTTCTTCCCTTCAAAAATAGCATTTGCTGTTGGGTATTGTCTGTTACATTTGTTACATTTGTTACATTCAGTAATATTGGACATTGGCTTGAATTTTTTAGAAGCCATCACTAAATTAACACTTTGACAAATAAGGGAGCAAATTAATAGATCTAATGAAAATCTTAGAAGAGTTTAGTTTGCTGGCTCAGAATGTATCTTCAAGTTTTCTTTAATTTTGGCTAGCTGAACCAAAACTGATCTTAGTACTGGTTTCAAGTTTTGAGTAGGTCACTTTTAAGGAAACATTTTGTTCAACCCAGAGGTTTTAGATATGTGAAAATTAATGTTTTTAAAGTCCTTTTTGACATTCATTTTGGTTCTTGTTAAATTGAGGTATCTGCTATCACCTTTTCCAGAGCATGGGGTAACTATTAGCTCAATTATTAAATATGGTAACACCTGTGAAATTCAAGAGTATCAATGGGAGAGGTACAATGTCGTGGAAAGAATATAGATTTTGTGGGTAAATCAATCTAAGTAGAAATATTGACTTTATTTCTTAATTTATTAAAACCTTCAAAGGCTCAGTTTCCTCCATTTAAAATTAAGAATTATAATTGAGACATGTGAAACATTGAGTTAAAAAATGACAAAATTTAGTTTAACAAGTTTAACTTAGAATCTTCCTTAAGGGATTTTTTTTTTTTTTTTTTGGAAGAGGAGGATTCCAAAAAAGGATTAAGTAAAATGAAGAAGAAATTAATATAAGGCACTCAAAAAGTATTAATTCACTTCTTCCTAATTAAAAATTGCAGTAGATAAATATATGATAATGCTAGGACTCAGTTTTTTTAGGAAATATTTTTGGAGTTTGGAATGTTTGATACTGAGATCTATTTCTAAGTGTTGTGAATAACTGTAAACATTTCCAACAACTAAGGGAAATGATCTTTTAATTTAGTGTCAAGCAGGAAATCTGAAGTGTTTTGAAAAGATATTTTGAAAATGATCTTTTAGTGTTTATTTTCTTTATTATATTTTGAAAATATTTAAGCTCACAGTTAATTGCTTTATGGTTGGCATGTTTTCTAAATTTTAGCCCCAAATTTCTTGCTCTTTTTTAAGCTTTCCGTCAAGTAGCTCATAGACTGAGCTAGAGATGAAGAGAGACTCATAGGACAATAGCAGTGAATTCTTTCTGTAAAAACAAAGGATTAAAAATATCTTTTTTGATGTCACATAAAGGGTATTTAATTAAATATACACTTATACTTCATTTCATGATGCATTATCTTCATGGGTCTGTGCAACACTTCTCTTTTCTTTCTTCATTAATTTATTTGTTCAATCATTCTTCATTTTCCAATCCCATTCTCCTATTTATTACAGCAAATGTCCCTGATTGTTTATCCTTTTACTGATGTTTTATGTATACGTTTCTTCTAATTTACAAAAATGGTATTGAGCCATAGGATTCGTTCAGTTCTTATTTTTCCCATCTGGTGTTACGTTTTCAATGTCTGTCCTTGTGGCTGTATTTTTCTTTGATTCATTACTTCTAACTGCTACATGGTATTCCGTTCTTTGCATCTACCACCTTGTATTTACCCATTCTCCAAGATAAAGAAACTGAGATTGCCCCTAAATTTCTGCTGCTTCAAATAGCATCACGATGAAGCTAAAAGACACTGTTCTAATACAAACATTGTATGGTAGTTTGTTGGTTTTATAATTTAAATACTTTGCCTACTAGGTTTTCTTGGATATGGAACACAATAAAGTTGTTTATATTGTAACATAATCAAGGAATTTTTCTTTTCTTTTTTTTTGTATTTAACAAAATCTCAGATTTCCTAAATTATTTTATTTAATTTAGTTATTTATTTGTTTATTCAACACAGAGTCTCACTGTGTTGACCCTAGGTAGAGTGCCCTGGCGTCACAGCTCATGGCAACTGAAAAGTCTTGGGCTTAAGCAATTCTCTTGCCTCAGCCTCCCAAGTAGCTGGGACTACAGGCGTCTGCCACAACGCCCAGCTATTTTTTTTGTTGTGGTTGTCATTGTTGTTTAGCAGGCCGAACCCACCAGCTCTGGTGTATGTGGTCGGCACTCTAACCACTGAGCTATGGGCGCTGAGCCAGTTTTCCTGAATTTTAAAAAGGGTTGATGTTAGCACTAACTAAGCATAATCCTTTTTTTTTTTTTTTTCAATCATTGTTTGGGATTCATTGAGGGTACAAAGAATTAGGTTACACTGATTGCATTTGTTAGGTGAAGTCCCTTTTATAAATGTGTCCTGCCCCCCAGAGGTGCGTCACATACCATGACCCCTATCTTCCTTCTTTTTCCTGCTCCCTCATTCCTGTATAAGATCATCTCCTACCTGCATATTAGAATTGAGTACATGGGATTCTTACTTCTCCATTCTTGTGATGCTTTACTAAGAAGAATGTGTTCCACCTCACTTCAGGTTAATACAAAAGATGTAAAGTCTCCATCTTTTTTAGTGGCTGACTAGTATTCCATAGTGTACATAGACCACAGCTTGTGCATCCATTCCTGGGTTGGTGGGTGTTTAGGTTGTGTCCATAGCTTGCCAATTGTAAATTGAGTTGCGACAAACAGCCTAGTGCAAACGTCCTTATGATAAAATGATTTTTTTTTCCTTCTGGGTAGATGTCCAGTAATGGGATTGCAGGGCCAAATGGAAGATCTAATTTGAGTTCTTTGAGGATTCTCCATACTTCCTTCCAAAAAGATTGCATTAGTTTGTAGTCCACCAGCAATGTTAAAGTGTTCCCTTCTCTCCACATCCACTCCAGCATCTGCAGCTTTGAGACTTTGTGATGTGGGCCATTCTCGCTGGGCTTACGTGATACCTCAGGGTGGTTTTCATTAGCATTTCCCTGATGATTAGGGATCGTGAGCATTTTTTCATGGAGTGATTGTTTCTCATGGAAAGTAGCTGAGAGGTGACTAAATACTCAGTAATTGTGCTCAGATGTGTTGGACCTGTGTTGTAGGAGAGACAAGACCTGCTCAGCTTTCTAGTCAGTCATGCTCTGCAGAATACTTCTTACCTCTCCATGCCTTTCCCTGTGTACAGATAATTTCTGTAGAAAAGTGAAACATGACAGTGATATAAAATAAATGCTCTGTAATTCTTCTTTTTTTTGAGATAGAGTCTCAAACTTTCTCCTGGATAGTGTGCTGTGGTGAGCTCACAGCAACCTCAAACTCTTGGGCTTAAGCGAATCTCTTGCCTCAGCCTCCCAAGTGGCTGGGACTACCGGCACTGCCACGACGCTCGGCTATGTTTGTTGTTGTTGTAGTTGATCAGCAGGCCTAGGCTGAGTTCGAACCCTCTGGCCCCAGTTAATGTGGCCGGCACCCTAACGGCTGAGCTACAGGAACCAAGCCCTGTTCTTCTTGACACTTTGTTGATGTACCTTGGAATGAAGTAAAAGGGATGGTCATAACTATTGATAAGAATTTAATAGATGAATTAAAATTATTTCCATTTCAGTAATTTTTTCAACCAAAGGAGTGAAACCATTTTGACATGGTATATTTTTATTCTTTAGAGCAATTCTATGAGGAAAAATGAAGGCAGTGTTTATTATTGTTTAAAATTTTCAATTCTAGATTCTGGAGACAAGTGACCTTGGAGAGGTCAGGGGTGTTAGCTGTGATAGAAATTTCATATTTTTTTAATCTGTTGAGCTAGTCGTCTGACATCATTGCCTTTAGAAGCCCATGGATAGGTTCGTATGCATTGCTAAATCCCATTTATATTGAACTTTTTACTTTGCTAGAAAGACACATAGTATAAAAATGAATCTCTCTCGTGCTCTGGGCATTTAGCATAGGAGACAAAGGAGACAAATTGAGACCAAAAACTCAGGTTACAATGTTACTTTCTTTTCTCTTTGCAACAGCTATATGTCCTTCTCACTTTTTTTTTTTTATAATTTTATTGAATCATAATTGTGTACATTGCTGCAAACATAGGGCATGATTCATATACATTCAGAAATATTTTGATCGTACTGTTACAGATAGCCTTCATGGCATTTTCTTGATCACTATATAAAGACATTGATACTCTACCTTTTAATAAGTTTCACTAGCTGGAACATATTCTTCTTAGCAAAGTATCTCAAGAATGGAAGAAAAAGTATCCAATGTACTCAGCCCTAATATGAAGCTAATTTATAGCTTTCATATGAAGGCTAAAGTCCTTCTCACTTCTAATAGACTTTTCTAAGGGAAAACTACA
>CAUYON010099900.1:0-24951 GCA_963573935.1 Arctocebus calabarensis
GAATGATTATACTGTGGTTAATATGTTAGCATAGCAGTATTCCCAGATAGTTTTTTGTTTGTTGGGAGGTTGGGCTTTGGGGGGGGGCAGAGTTAATACTTTGCATGAAATATCTTATCTTATAACAGTGAAATTGCTTTCCCTTTTGTCTTGTGATTTTTTTTTGAGGTGAAACTCAAGTTTTTGTGAGTGTCTTGCTTGTATTGTATTACATCATACCTTTGTTTAATTCTTAATAAACTGTTCACGTGTTAAAAAAAAATCTGGAAAAAATGATATACATCCCAGAATTCAGAAAAGTAACTTTTTTCTTTACTTCTTATCACAGTTCCATAATACTATTTATTTTTTTCTTGCCTTTGTTTTTTTGCCCACGCTTGCATGGCCTTTCCACGTGACAAAAGGTTTTACCTGTGCAGTGGCCCATATCAATCCGAATTGCCTCACCTCCCTGGTTCTGATAGTGTCCTACGATTGCAAGCTTGTTGTTGATCATCATGCTGGTCTCTGAAACATTTTTTCTTTCTTTTTTTGGTGTTTGTTTCTTCATTCTTGTGATATTTCACTTACAAGAATGGTTTCCAGTTCCATCCAAAAGGCACTAGAGAATCATTTCTCTTTTGATTGTTGAGTAGTACCCCATGGTATACATATACCACATTTTATTAATCCATTCGTATATTGGTGAGCACTTGAGTTGTTTTCATGACTTTGAGATTGTGCTCCAATAAATATTTGAGTGCAAGTGTCCTTTTCATAAAATGACCTGGATTTTTTTCTTTCTTTCTTTCTTTCTTTTTTTTTTTTTTTTTATTAAATCATGGTTGTATACGTAAATGACATTTTTTAATGCGACTTTCCTTGGGCTTCTTACTCTTAAGCACAGGTGCTTGGTTCCACTTGGGCCATCACGCCAACACCGGTCTGGGTGGGTGCACCTGCTACAGCAAATCACTTGTTGTGATTACTCTGCCCAGTAGATAGGAGGGTGTGCTAGAATTTAGAGCATCACTGGCATGTTCCTGCTGTCAGGAATGTCTCTGGCCTTTTCTCACACCCAGTTGGGGAGCGAAGTGAGGATCTAAAATCTGAAATCTTTTCAGGCAGAAATGAACGGGCAAAAAAATCACTAGGGTGACTCCTCCTCAAGGATTACAAATCTCTTTCCCTGGTCCTTCCTTATTGTCCCATTGGCATTGCTGTAGGGAAAGTGAAACAACTCTGTGTACTTTGCTTAGAATGAAAAATAAAAAAGAACTTAAAACTCATAGATGTTCTTGGCCAGCTTAGGAATTGCAAGTTGCTTTACTGCCTTAAAATGCTTTAGCGCATTCTGACCCCACAGTATTAGGTAAACTTCCATATGAAAACATCATGTCCATATGCACCACATATTTTATTTTCTTTGAAATGTTGAACATTTTTTTGCATATTTTGATTCCTTCTAGTCGCCTCCATGAGCAACAACTTAGAACTATCTTGTGTCACTCCTGCATGAATAAATCTTTTGGGAACAGGTAACAGCTTAGCTTTTAATCATGCCTATTAATATACAAACAAACTGGCACTGAGAAGAAAATGAGGAGGCACAGCTCACCCATCCCTTTTGTTGGGGAAGGACAGGGTATGGAGTCCTCAGGTGGAGTCATCTGCTTTCTGCCCAGGGCAGTGGGATAAATAGCCTTGCTATCACTTGATGCTAAATGGATTCTCTTACTTAGCCAGTGCTTTATCGAGGCTTGGCTAAACATAAAGTCAGGAGTGAGCGACTTCCACAGGGTGCACTGCTTTTGATGGGTTAGCTGTCAAACACTCCATTGTCCAAATTACACGGCCACTCCAGATTTCCTGCTAAGAAACAATTTACCGCAGCACTGGGCTATCAGTCTTGGGGGCTATGTTAGTTTTGGGGGTATCAAAATCTGGATAACTTACTACAGAGACACAAAAGTTCCTACTGTTCCTTCCCTCAATTTCCATTTCTTCTACTTCTAGTGGTGTGTGGTAGCAGAGGCTCTTAGAGGAAGCATCCTTAGAACAAAGGGTAAGCAATGCTGCCAAGGCTCGATGCAGCATCAAAACTGAAGGTAAGTGGAAGGGAACCAAAAGCAGCAGAAGAGTAAAAAGCAACTAAGTAGTTAACATTTTCTTACAGCTTTCCATTTTCAATAAAGCACACATAAATTAACCGAGCAATGTGTGTGTATCACATACCATTTATTTATTTGTTTATTTATTCCTTTAAAACCAGCATCTTTTCCAAACTGATAAACCGTTATAAATGAATAACAACTCCAAACTATCTGTGCGTGGGTTTTATTTACTGTCATTGTTAAACACATAAAAAATAGTGAGATGTTAAAAGCAAAGCTCTTCCAGTGATTTAATGTTTTATCTTTTTTTGAAAACTATTCCTGTAACAGCTATTCTCAAGATTTCTGTTTTCGTATGTTAAGGCTCAATTATCACTTAACTGATTCAATACAACAACTTGGTGATGAATCTGTTTATCTTTTTCTAATTGCTTAAATATATAAATACCCAACCACAGCATACCAAGGATACATCTGTGAAAGGAAAACACCGGGCTGTGTACTCCTTGTTGAATATGAGGGAGTGGAGCACTAGATTTTAATTTAATCATCACCATGACGACAGGCCCAAACATCAGTCGTGATATTGCATTTGCGATATTATTGACATCGATATTTGCTACCTTAACTGAAGCATGACAAGTAGCTTTAACGTAAACTTCCCTATTTTTAACACGTGGAAGCGTAGACACTCTCACTCCACTGGCAAATGAGTGTACATGTGACATTTCCATCTTAATTCTCAATAAGACCCACTAATTCCCTCTTTACATCAGGTTACTCAAACTTGTCTGTTTCATTTAACTAACAGGGCTAACTAATTTACTTTTATAAAGAGCATTTACTAAATTAGTAGTTGAGCATTCAAAAAAATGATACACTGTAAGGGAAAGTAATAACTAGGATGGTATGTTCCAAACCAAAATGTTTCATTACATATAAATATAACTAATTGTATACCCCCACATATGTATAATATATGATAAATATTTTTAAATGAGAGTCATATGAAAGCTGACCTCCGGTACTGTTAAGAATTGAGCTGAATGTTGTTCCAACTTGAAGCCCATCTACGCCTACTCTCTTAACACCACTTCATGTGAGAAACATTTATTGAATAACTATTATGGACTAGGCTCTGCACCTGGTCTTGCAAATACAATACAAAGTGCTTACGGATACTCTCTGTGCATAAAGAGCTCACAGAGTGGGAAAGGTGGTTGGAAAGTGATCTAGCACAGAAGTAATAGGTACCAGTGGGAAGCCAAGGGCCCACACTGTGCCCGCAGGGGAAGAGGTCAGAGGAGATAAAGTTTTCACAGAATCTTCAAAGACCACCTGGTGAGGGCATATGCATAAAGGGCACTCTAGATGCTGGCCACTGTACAGGCGCGTGGGGAGACGAGCAAAGCAGGTTGGGTGACGACCCACAGGAAACCTGGGGGATGCTGATTGCAGGGTGCACGGCACACGTGGAGATAAAGGCTGGAGAGTCAGTAAGCCACCCACCCAATCCAAAGCCACAACCAATCCAAAACTTGAATGACAGCTGACAGGAAGCCGTTAAAGAATATTTCAGGGGACAATGACATGTGTAGATTTTGATTTCAAAATGATTACACCGATGGCCAGATGGAGGAGGGACTGGGAGAGGTAGAAGACAGAAAAGGGGGCAAGAAGTAGGTGCAAGAATATTGAAAAGCTGCTGAGAGACTGACCATGACGGCCTCTGTCCAAATAGTGGCTTTAAAGAAGACGAGAAGATTCTTAAAGATCTGAATTGAGATTCCATCTCTCACTGGATATGGGTACTGGAGTGGAGGGACAAGTTAAGAATGAAGTGGCTGACTAAAGAAAAACACAATTAAACTCAAGTGGAGGGTCAGGTGAGGAAGGAGAGAAGAAAGAGAAGGAGGTAGGGGACTGGTGCGCTCTCATCCAATGGGCACAAGGTAAGAGTATATGGCAGACCCCCTGGGTGAAAGGCACAACTTCAACTTGGACTTCACCTAACAAACACAAAGAATATAACCTAATTGTACCCTCATATTAATCTTAAAAAATAAATAGAAGTGTCTGCCTTGGCTGACTGTGCTACCAATACATTATATGGAGGATTAATTCCTTCATCTGGCATTTGTGCCCAGGGGGAAGTCTGGGGCTGATGTGGAAGTGGCAGTGAGGGATCTTCCGGAGTGAGGTGAAATGGTCAAAGGTCCTCAACCTTTGGAACAATGATGGGCTTCCGGTTTATAGAATCCATTTACTGTTCTTTTCAGACTTGTAATAAAGGGGGAAAATGTCATGCTTATAAAGGCTTCATTTTATTTCAAACATGCTCGGAGAACACAACAACTGTGCTGTTTATGACTTTTTTCCTATTGTGTAGATGTGCTAGATTGCTTATAACCTACATAAAATGGTAGAGTACTATTTGCAGAAATGTGGAAGAACATGGAATTATAATACTGCTCAATTTCATTGTGTTCTTATAAAAAATTTATATTTTCCTTCAAATTCCTTTTTTTAAATCACTAAACAAGTAAAAACTGAAGCCAAATGATTTTTAATGATGCTTCGTGGAACTAAAGGAAGTAGAAAGAGGAATTTTCATAGCACAGTCAATTATTCCAAGATTTTACAATTAAAAGTGTCGGAAGTGTTCATTACTATCTAGCAGATAGTTCTCACGTTAGAAAGAGGAAACAAAAAAGTGTTCAAACTTCCATGAAAGGACCCTTGCAAATCCTTCTATTTTTACAACAAAATTACTACTTTTGCTGACAGCGACCCAAACTTTCTCTCCAGGATTTGTCAATGGCTGAAGGTCCAGTCCCATGACCACACTTTTTTTTTCTATTTTTATTAAATCATAATTGTGTACATTAGTACAATCATGGGGCACAATGTGCTGACTTCATATACAATCTGAAACATTTCCATCGAACTGTTTAACATAACCTTCATGGCATTGTCTTAATCACTGTATGTAGACATTGGTATTCTGCATTTAGTAAGTTTCACCTGTACCCTTCTAAGATGCACCATAGCCATGACCACACTTCTAGTAACTCTAAATGTCCTCCTGTAACCTCTAGAACATATCACACATGTTTAACAAATATGCTTCCCCAGTCTTGTATTTTACTTAATGTTTTCTTTGAGTTCTCCGATGTCTAGGATTCCTCTCCTCGGCTGTAGTTTAGGGATGACCAAAGAAAAATCAAGCTCTGTTTCATAGCATGACAACTGATTGTCGCATAAACTAAAATCTAGAAGTTCCTCAGGGGCTGAGTCAGTTTTATGCAAGGTTGAAATATCAAAAAGCTTTAGTTCTCCCCAAACAACAGGTCCTAATATCCTGTTGACCCAAAGTGTCCGTTAATGGTACTGTGGGTACCTGTTCTGAACTTGTCTTGGTCCAGTTCTCATCAACCATTATAACCTGCAATGTGTTTCTCTGTATTTTTCTAATGTTTCTCCCACCTTTTTCTTCCTTCTCTCCTAGCTCACTCCTGTATTATTACAATAGATTTTTTTTTTTTTTGTAGAGGCAGAGTCTCACTTTATCACCCTCGGTGGAGTGCCGTGGCATCACACAGCTCACAGCAACCTCCAATTCCTGGGCTTAGGCGATTGTCTTGCCTCAGCCTCCCAAGTAGCTGGGGCCACAGGTGTCCGCCACAATGCCCAGCTACTTTGCAGTTTGGCCGGGGCTAGGTTCGAACCCGCCACCTTAGGTATATTGGGCTGGAGCCCTACTCAATGAGCCACAGGCGCTACCCACAACAGATTTCTAACTGGTCTCTTTGACACGACTTGTAAGTGTACACTTTCTGCCTATTTCTTGGCTAAGCATTCGCTTCTCTGTTGTTGTTGTTGTTTTTTTTTTCCTCAATATTATCTCCTCCTTTACTGCAACACTGATCTTTTGCTCTGCTCAAGGATTTCTTCCTTCTGAGTACTCTTGGCACAGGTGCAAAGTTTGCACATCATTGGCTTTGATGAGAGCACTGTCTCTACCTAAAGCCCTCTGGTCTTCACTATCTAATGCTGGTTTAATACTCTGAGAGGAAGATGATCGCTCATTCCCTGTGATGTTCGCCATCACCAACTCAAACAAAGTTCTGCAGGAGCCAGTGATTTGCTAGTACCTCTTGGGGGCAAGAATGTTGATAACAAGTAGACACTACGACTGTGAATGCTGGAGTTATTTTCTCACTGCCCACCAAAAAAGCCCTTGTCTTGTGCTCCTTGTATGCTTAATTTAATATAGTAAAGGTGAGACTTTTTCTGTAGGAGGATTTTTGGTGAACTTTAATGGGCATTCGTATGGGTTATATATTAGAAGATTAGAAACCTAGATAAGATGCCAAGGCTTGGGCATTACCTGCAATGTTTAAATGAACCTAACCTCTGACCTTCTAGAGATACTATTCTTTCCTCTACACATGAACACAATGGGAAATTTTAAAAATGAAAGAAAAATACACATTCTACTCATAAAAATTAGTATTTTAAAAAATGTGTTCATGCTCTGGTGCCCTATTTGTTTGAATTCAATATCTTTAAGAACAAAAAGCCGTATCTCAAAATTAAATACCTGACATTTCCAATTGTGTGCCACTTTCTGCCCTAGTCCCATTTAAAATGTAATAACAAGGGCTCTTAAATTCCATCCACATGACGAGCTAATAACTCAATATGAGAGGTTTAAAAAATAAGGCCTCATTCATTCTAAAACCCTGTTTTTGTCATTGCTGTCTATGAACTTCTATAGCCAACCCTGTCAAAGAGCAGAGCAAGATTTAGTTGACCATGATAATACATCTCAAATGCCAGTTCAGTGTAGATTTTTATGTTAGCTGGCAGAGATCCCTTTCCTAAATATTTTTACTTGTAATAACCTGATTATTTTAAGGAATTTGCCATTCAGTAGAAACTGTCTAAATGATTGACTACTCTGCAAAAGTATGGGAATGATTTCCAAGGTATGTTTACAAGGCAGTTAGGCAGATAAGTGAAACCTGTAAGAATTCTGTTCCAGAGATGGATAGTCTTATGTTTGTTCTGGGGGGATATTTTTCATATTCAATGAGTAAGCACATTTGCTTTAACATTGAACACTACCTTCCGGAGATGATCTATTTTTATGCAAACACTATAAACATTAAACATGCCACATTAATAAAAATAATACAGAAAAGGTCTCTGAGAAATAGGAGTCCCGGAATATGAAGGATGATGTAAATTAAAAAACGACCAACAACAACAATAATAAGACAGCAAAAAAGTACAGTAATTTACCAATCTAGCAGTGCGTAAAACTGGTAAGTGTACTTCATGATGTTTATCTTTGCTGTAATTTTCTGAACATAAAACCACACCTGATTAAAAGTCTGATCTATTATTCATAGAATGGTTTTAGAGAATTTGTTTATAAATTCTTGTTTCACAAGAAACATACAACTAGTCATCTTAAAACGCGTAGAAAAAGCAAAAGTCACATCGTTAAACAGATGAACAATTCCTTTTGCATTTTTTTTTTTTTTTGAGACAGAGTCTCACTCTTGTCTAGGATAGAGTACCCTCGCCTTATAGCTCACAGAGACCCCCAACTCCTGGGCTCAAGCTATTCTCCTCCCACAGTCTCCTGAGTAGCTGGGTCTACAGTTGCTCACCACCTGGCTAGCTTTTCTAGTTTCAGAAGAGCTGGGGTTTCCCTCTTGCTCGGGCTGGTCTCAAACTCCTGAGCTCAAGCCACCCGTCTGCCTCCCAGAGTACTGCTAGGATCACAGGCATGAGCCTCCATGCCCAGCCTCCTTTTACTTTTTGACAAAAACATCTTGTATGCTAATTAAAAGCAGCAATAACAAACAAACTGGAGTTGAGGTCTGGATGCTTTGCTCTTCAGGGTATGGCTCTTTGCATTTCCATCACAATGTTCCTGCACTGCCTGCACTGTTCCTCCTCTCCCCCCTTGGAGATGGGTTAGAAGTGCGACAGAGCCTATAGTTCCAGCAGTCTTGTAAAATAATAATTCATATTCTAAGTACTCACCCTGTGCTAGGCATAGGGCAAAGGCCATATTTTTACTTAATTCTCCAACAACCCTATTAAGTAGGTCTATATTCTTATCTCCATCCTGGAATGAGGAAATGATGGCTTGGAAAGGTGAAGTAACTTTGGACAAATTCATATAATTTATAAATGGTGGCATCATGACACAAACGTAGCCAGAGCTATCCTTTCGATTTCTTTGTTATATGACCCCAGAGCACTAGCTTTTGTCTTTTTTTTTAAGTAGTGACAATTAATAAGGCTAGACATTACATAGAGAAGTGTTTTCTAGAGTCTACCTAAGAGTCCATTGTGTCGCTGAACATTTATTTCTCTAAAATTCTTTGCCAGGTATAGGAAATGATGCAAAAAAAGCTGTCCTAAGCCTATTTCATGTATCTCCCAGTTGGCAATTTGAAAGACCTGTTGTTATTCAAAAACACTTGTCTTTAATCATGCTAGAGTAATGGAGTGAAACAAAGCAGGTTACACTAAAGTATTTATAAAGCAGGGCACATGGTTATATAAACCTACGAAACATTCAAAGCTATTGGAAAGGAAATCTGGTCAATTCCACACCAACAATCACAGTTCAGGCACTTTCTCCAGGCTTATGTTCCCATCGGTTCTAATACTGTACATTACAAAAGGAAAATCTGAGTATTTGCTATAGAAGGTATGTAAAAAAAGTTTCCATTACAAAATAAAGCACTAGTCAATGAAATTAGATAAAATGGGTAGAAGGATGGGGTTTTGTGTCTTTTCCACCTACGTAAAAATAGGGATATGCTGAAATGAGAGCACCGCACATCTTCTGTCTCTGGGCTCTTCTCTATGGCAGCCACAAGCTACATGTGGCTATTGAGCCCCTGAAACGTGGTTAATAGGCTGGGAGCTGTGGCTGATGCTTGTAATCCTAGCACTCTGGGAGGCTGAGGCAGGTAGATTGCTTGAGTTCAGGAGTTTGAGACCAGGCTGAGCAAGAGTGAGACCCCATCTGTACTAAAAATAGAAAAAGCAACTGAGCGTAGTGGCACACACCTGCAGTTCCAGCTACTTGGGAGGCTGAGGCAGGAGGATGGCTCAATCCCAAGAGTTTGAGGTTGCTGTGAGCTATGACGCCATGGCTTTCTATCTAGGGCATAGAGGGAGACTCTGTCTCAAAAAGAAAAAGAAAAAAAAAGAAATGTGGCTAACATAACTAATAAATTGAATTTTTAATTTTAAGTAATTGATTTCAATTTTAAATTAATGACTAATATTCAGTGCAGTTATGAAATGATTTTAAGTGTCTTTGGAACAACTTCGGTATGTAAATATACTTTTTTAAATGCAAATTTTATGAAATCAAATACAGATCATGTATTTCAGAGAAAGATTTAGCATCTGAACTGAGATGTGCCATGAATATAAAATATATAGTAGATTTCAAAGACTTAGTATTAAAAAAGGGAATATAAAATATGTTATTAATAGTTTTTAAATTTTGATTACATGTGAAATGATACTTTAGATATGCTGAATTAACATAATGTTATTAAGATTAATTTTAGCTGCTTTTAAAACTTTTTCGGTGTGACACCTAGAAAACTGAAACTTACATATGTAGTACCTATTATAGTTTATTAGACAGTACTGCTCTAGAAGGTCAGATTGCAAATTCATTACTTATCTTGAGAATAGTTTAATGGGGTGCCCAAAAGGTATAGAAATGGCAACATTATTTCCCAATTACCATCTCCATTCTAGTTGTCACAGTACGAAAATGATTCTTTATGAAGCAGACTCAAGGAAAGATCAATCACTTTAAATAAAAGGGAAAACTGAGAGACTCTACCCTAGGTGTCTCACTCACTCTATTGCCTCAGGCATTACCAGTGGGTTAAAGCCAGGATTTGCTAAAATGCTTAGTTTAAAACTAGTCACACAACTTACTCGATGTACATTTCTAACATGCTCAAAAACAGGCACACATTCTAGAACTTCTCAACAGGGCAGAGTGCAACACAAGCAGTCTCTACCTTATTCTCACTCGTGGCTTCTTCTCCATCTCCACTACAACTTCTTGATTCTTAATATTCCCAATGGTGTTCTATCCTTTGGACTACTTTCCGAAGATTTAACGTAACATACATACATCCACATCCACACACAAATATAAACACACAGTTAAAAACAGTACACGTCCAGAGGTCTGAATCGAGGTCCAAATCCTGCAATCATCAGTACCACCCTGGACTTAAATCTCTGAAAGCATTTTCTAGGGCTAAAAGGTCATGATCTAAATGAATTTGAAGAAGCTACCCTTTACATAATGCTTTACATTTTTCACAGCACTTTTACATATTTAATTCACAACAGCCTGTGACAACTTCTTAACCTCCTTTTACTAAGAAGAGATCTGAGACTCAAAGAGGCTAATTCTCCAAAGTAACACATTTTTTTTTAGAAACAGGAAGCTTGAGACTACAACTAATCTAAATTATTTTCCAGTATATTATCCTGATTGTCATTTTCTGACAGTTGTAGAAATTATGCTGAATAATTTTCATGTATTAAATCATTTATAAAAGATGGGCTAGACAATCGCATATCCATTATTCTTTCTCTGTACTATATATCACAGTCTTTACTTTCTTCCATGTCAAAACCACTTATTTTACATACAAACTCTTATAACTCAGTATTTACTTGTCAATTAAATATACATAAAAATGGTTTGGTAGACCGTGTCATAATTATTTTAATGATAACAAATCCTTTAACTTTTTTCAACAACATCGCTCTACAAATTATGAAGTAAGTCTTGTTCTTTTCATGAGAAAAAAAGGCAGGAAACAACTAAAAGACAACATTGGGAAAAGACCTCAAGGCATTACTTTAGAAAGGACTTTTTGAGTAATATTCCAAAGCACAAGCAACCAAAGTGAAATTGGACCAAAAGGTTTGCAGCAGGCTAAAAAGCTTCTGAACAACAAAGGAAACAATAAACAAAGTGAAGAGATAATGCATAGAATGGAAGAAAAATATATGAAAGAAAATAAGGAAGCACAGCACTGGTGTCCCAAAGGTCACTCATAGACTTATATTACATAGGGAAAATGGGAAATTATAGTTAAGTGTACCTTGATTTAAAAAATATGCATTACTCGTTTTAAGAAAATATTAAAAAAATTCTCTACATGTTGACCACCTGCTTGTAAAATTCTATAAAGCATCATTTATAAATAAATGTGTATGTAGTTGCCATTTCCTATTTTCCTTATGGATGGTGACTTTTAGGGCAACCTTTTGGACACCATATAGAATATGTAAGAAGCTCCAACAATTCACTAGGAAAAAAAAAATCAAATAATCCAATTTTAAAAAGCAGGCAAAGGATCTGAAAAGACGTTTCTCAAAAGAAGACACACACATGTCCTGCAGGTATCTGAAGAAGGCTTTTCTCAAAAAGAGAGGCCATAAGGAGTACCAGTGAAGATGTGAGAAAGGAGGACCCTCCCGCAGGGGTGGGGGGAAGGTACTTCAGTGAAACCATGAGGAAGAACAGCACGAAGGTTTCTTTAAGCACTGAAAATAGAACAGTCTTATGACTCAACAACGCTACTACTGGGTCTATATCAAAAGGAGGGCAATTTGGTGTTTTAAAAAGATTACCTGTACTTCCATGTTTATTTTATTATTATTATTATTATTATTATTATTATTATCATCATTGCAGTTTTTGGCTGGGGCTGGGTTTGAACCCACCACCTCTGGCATATGGGGCCAGCGCCCTATTCCTTTGAGCCACAGGCACCACCCAGCACTTCCACGTTTACTGCAGCCTTACTCACCATAGCTGAGATTTGGAATCAACTGAAGTGTCCCATCAGTGGAAAAATGGATAAAGAAATTGTGATACATATACACAACAGAATATTATATAGTCACAAAAAGAATGAGATCCTACCATTTGCAACAATAGGGACAGACTGGAGAACGCCAAGTTAAGTGAAATAAGGAAGCACAGAAACAAATCTCACACGTTCTCACTCATGGGGGAGCTAAATAGTAAAAGCTATTGATCTCATGGAGACAGAGGATGATGATTACTGGAGGCTGGGAAGGGTAGCAAGGATGTGGAGGACAAATTGGGGATGGTTAATGGGTACAGAAATGCAGTTAGATAGGTAGAATAAACAGTATTTGATAACAATACTTTTTTAATCAATAACAATAATCAACCATATAATCAACAATAAGTTACTTCAAAATAACTGAAAGAATGGAATTGGTGTGCCCATACTAATTAAAAATAAAAATAAAAAGTTACATATCCAAAAGAAGAAAAAAGGTGCTTTTATTTAAAGAGGTACTCATAATAATTCATTTGAGGTAGGATGAGAAATAAATGAGTTTTGTTTTTTTACAAAAATGTACTCTGAAGGCTGGAAGAACTACTATAGTTTCAAAAATTAAGGTAACTCCTTATTCTCCTGAGAATCTGGTTCATTATTGAGTAGTTAATTATATAGTTATTTCTAGCATTTTCGATGAGGCACTAGAAAATAATTATATAACTGATAACATTCTTAGACTCAGAGAAAGCATTCCAGTTAAATAACCATTAATTACTTTTTAAATGATACAACTTTTGGCATAATTTAAGCACTTGGAAGAACAATTTTTAAGAGAATTTGAATTCCTGAAATACCTTTTCAATAGAATATTCTACTATAGAAATTTTATCACTGCAAAGTGCTCAAAAGCATCTCAGGAAAGAAAATGCGGGAATTTTAGTTTATCAGATATTTTATAAACCAGTTCAGTAAACACATATTATTAGCTCAGAACAACTTATGTCACACTGATTTCCCTGTGACTATCTAAAAAAAAGTAAAAATCTCCCAGAAGAATTTAAAGTTATATACATCTCACACTCCCCCTGGGAGATTCCTTCAGATCCCTATGGTGGTGTTAGGTGTCCACAAATGCCCCTTTAACCTGGAAACAAAAGAGAAAAGAAACGGGGGAGGAGGACTCTATCCTGGGGGAAACTGTGTGCTGGGGGCTTGGATTTACCATAGGGCTCTTCAGGATGTGTCTGCTCTCCCTGAAAAGCACAAGGGGGACGTAGGACAGAAGGAATCCCACAGTCCTGCCTGCTGACTGCAGTGGTAATTCCCCCCAATACATTGGGAGTCGCTATTTTAAAGTCAAAGGCTAAAACATAAAACATTGAATAAATGCAAGTCATCTGGATTTTCCCAGATGTGATCACAATGCATGATGGACTAGTGCTGGGAATCGAAGGGGAAAATATCAAGGAGAGAGCCCAAAGGCTCTTTCCCTTTAAGACACTTCTAATACACAGAATACACACACACACTCACACACACTCACCCTCCCACACGCACACACTCACACTCACTCACACAAACACACACACACACTCACCCCCCACACTCACACACACACTCATACTCACACACGCTCACCCCCCCCACACACAATTGTAGGCTGAAGCCATAACCCTACAAGATGTTTACCATATTCTCAACTTCCCCTGGAGTATTTTTTTGGATGAGAGTAATTCTAATTGGCATTCTGGACTTGATTAGCAAGTTCCAGTCGGTACCATTAACGTTTCCAAATATTTAATCTTTTGCTGCTTCTAAATATTGAATGAGGACAGTATTTCTGTGGTCTAATTATGCACCCTTACCCCTGAATTATGGACATGAGTCTGATTTTACCAGCTTTATGGGAAGAGGATTTAGCATGCTGATATTTTCTTCCTGTGATCATTTATTCATTTGAAATTAAACCTAAAGTGAACATTTTTCCGATGTTTATTATAGCCAGCTGTTCCAAAAATGACACAGCTGCTGTTTTGCTTTTTTTGTTTTTTAAGGAATGAATACAAATATTAATTCCTATACAATCTGCTGGGTTTTTTTTCTTTTTAAAGAAGGATTACTATACATCTTGACACAGGGTGGATGTACCCCAGCTTGGTCAGCGCCAGCCAACCGTAGGACCTCTCCCGGAGGTCTGCCCTGGAGGTGTTGGTGCGTTGGACCAGCGGAGGTGAGAGCTGGAGAACCAAGTGCGGTAGAGAGGGCGAGCGCCGTGGAAGCCGGCTGGTCCCTAGTTAGTTGAGGGAGATCACCGCATAGCAGGCGCTGCTGCAGCTGCTAACCCCAGAACCACCCCTGTACCTACAAAGCCTTCCTCTGGCTGTACTGCTCCCCTGTGAGCATTTCACAGTCCCAAGGCCTGGGCAATTTCACGGAAGTTTCCTAGGCCTGGACAATTTCATGAGTGAACTGCATCCATTCATTAACGTGCTCATTCACCTTGCCCCTAGCAAGGATTGTATCTATTCCCTGAAGCACTCATTCATCTCACCCCAGGGAAGGGACTGTGCCCATTCATTTGTTAGGACATATATACACCCCTAAGCAAAGGACCCAGGAGAAGATTTTCTAACATAAGTCTTTCCCTCTGGCAGGAGCTCTGGTGCTTTTTCTGTAAAATAAATCCTGTCTTACCACTAATCTGTGGTCTGTGGATTCATTCTTCAAATCTCCAAGACCAAGGACCTACTGAAGAAGAAATTCTGGTAACACATCTCTCCTTTGGATATCAACTCTAGACAACAGTTTTGAATTTAAACAAGATTAAAGTTATCATGGCACTCAGTTTTGAAAACCTATTCTGTGATAGTTTTATTTGCACGGGACCAAAAAGAACTCAAATAGCCAAAGCAACCTTAAGCAAAAAGGACAAATCGGATGTTATTGCTTTCCCAGACTTCAAGCTATACTACAAAGCTATGGTAACCAAAGCAGCGTGGACTTGGCACAAGAACAGAGACACAGACCAATGAACCAGGACAGAAAACCCAGCCATAAAACCATCCTCATGGTGCCACCTAAGAGTAGACAAAGCAGACAAAAGCATACACTGGGGTAAAGAATCCCTATTCCAGAAATGGTGCAGGGAAAATTGAATAGCCACATGTAGAAGATTGAAACAGAATTTACACCTCTCACCATTCACAAAAATTAATTCATGATGAATAACAGACTTTAAACCTAAGGCATGAATAAGAATTCCAGAAGAAAATGTTGCAAAAACTCTTACAGATAAATGGCCTAGGCAAAGAATCTATGAAGAAGACCCCCCCAGGGTAATCACAGCAACAACAAAAAATAAATCAATGGGACCTGATCAAATTAAAAAGTTTCTGCACATTTGTTAACATCTTCAGCTATTTCTTTCCTTAGAGTTTCATAGTTCTCTTTATAGAGATCTTTCACATCCTTTGTCAGATTAACTCCCAAATATTTCATCTTCTTTGGCACTGCTATAAATGGAATAGAGTCCTTGACTGTTTTTTTCAGCCTGTCATTCTGTTTTAGATTTTATATACAATTAGGTTTCCTTTTTATGGTTATAATTAATTGCATCTCCCAATTCTTAATTTTGTTTTTATTACAAACCAAAAAATCAAAATCAAATTAACCTCATGCATATTGTGTAGCTTGTGGTCTTATTTTGTATGTTAATCAGTAATTCTTTACACTTCTTGTTTTAATTTCCTTATCTGTTTATCATTTTTTCTTCCCTCTTGTCTTGACTATTATCAAGGATTTCTTCACTGACACCTGTGGTTTAGTTATTATTTCTAACATTAATTTGAGTAATTTACAATTTCTTTCTTTGTTTCAGGCAGTTCTTGATTTATCCCTTTTTCTTCTGTTCTCAGTTTTTGACACTTCAACACAAGGCATTTTACTGTATGTACGTTATTAAGGAGTTTTTTGATGATAATTTTCTTCTGCTTCATGCATGTTGAGTAGGGAAGAATTTTCACCAGCTGAAATGTGTTGTTTCTCATACTTTGTTTTCTTACAATACATTTGTATGGATGATTTTCTCATTTCTCCTCCTATCAGAAATAACAGTGGCTATAGCAATGCACAGCAGATGCCTCATAGCAGATTCTGGTTCCTTCTTGTCCCAGGGCCTCAGCAACAGACTCTGAAGTAGAGTTTTGCCTACAGAATATTTATTACGGGGCACCCTGAAAAACAACACAGGGCGGGTAGTGGAATGCAGCTGTCCTTGGTGGCAATGGGAGAAATAGAGCTTTGATTCACCCTCAAGAACAGCTTGGCCGTCCCCAGGGGGAGATTTGGAGCTACAGCGGTCTTTCAGAATTGTCTCATGTTAGAACAGATGCTCAAGTTGTTATGCTCTTGCTTCAGAAAGTCTTGGATGTGAGCCACCTTGGAAATTAATGTCACCTTTGATGGGGCAACTCTGTGCCACTGTGGCCACTCCTGAAGGGCTGACAATTGAACATGTCCGCTAATAACATAAATATAATCATTAAATCAACTGTGCTCCTGGGGAAGGGAGCGACATATTATTAGTATGCCCATGGCTCCTTATTCTTTATTATTTTCATAAGATTTTTTGACTTCTTCCTCTTGCCTCCTTTTTTCCCTTTACCACCATGTCCTCAAAGGATTCCTTTCATTTCACGGAGTCTCATTCACCCTCAGGGACACCACTTCTTATACGCTCATGCATTTGAAGTCTGTTTCTTTAAGATCCCACAGAAGCTAGTTGTTCTGGCTCATATTATCCAAGAAGAAAAAAAAAAAAAAAAAACAGCAAAATGCTCCCAAGGAAAACTGGCAAGGAAGTTTGGAAGGCAGGAAAGGAAAGGGAAGGAAGCCAAGCGAGCTTGTGATATCTGCAAAGTTCCATAAGTCCTCAGTGTTGTCCTGATCATCAGCAGTGCGGCTGGGTTGTCACACTCCACACTCTGCAATCTTTGGTTAAGCGTTACTGCGGTACAGATGTTGGCTTCTGGATGGAATGGGGACATGAAAATGCCATGAGCAGGCTGCTGTGAGTGTCTGAGGGGGGTGCTGCCTTTATCCACTGACATTATTCCCTGAGGGTCTGCCAAGTCTCAGAACAATTTTCAGGTTTTTTACACTCATGACTGAGTTTTTCCTTTTCTCTCTCTCTGTTTTTTCTACTTATATCCCTACCTTCTATTTCTTTCCATTCCCCTTTTTGTGTTTTGCATAAAGTACTTCTGTCTCAGTTCTTTTACTATAATTTGTAACAGAATATCTGAAACTAGGTAATTTATAAAGAAAAAGTTTATTTCTTACAGGGTGGAGGCTGAGAAGCCCAAGGTTGAAATGGCACATGTGGTAAGAGCCTTCCTGCTGGTGAGGACCCCTTGTCCAGAGTCCTTAAACAGAACAGGACCCCAGGGAAGGAAAGGGTTGAGTGTTTCTCCCATCAGCTTAACTTTCCCTTTTTACAAAGCCACAAATTTCACTTCCATAATAACCTACTAATCCATCAGCCCATAATTGCTTTAATCCATCCATAAGGGCAGATTCCTCATGCCTTAATCAACCCTTAAAGGCCCCAGTACTCAATACCATTACATGAGGGATTAAGTTTCAACAACTGTTTTGGGCCTTTCAGAATATAACTCTTGACTTTCTTGCTTCTGAATGGATTCCTGATCTGGCTCTGCTGGATTTAGAATTTAATCCTTATTCACACATTGTCAGAAGGTTAGCACATATATTTTTGTTTTGCTTTGTTTGTTAAATGATTTGCTGTAGGAGGTATGAATGAAACTCAATAATTCAGGTTCTATTTCCTAAGGGGTTATAAACAGTCTACCCCTCAGTTCCACATGTAGGAAAACTCATGAAGCATTCCAATTAGTGATGTCATTTTAAGCAAAAGTGAAAACCTCTAGTGAGTTTGAAACAGACAATCATCAACTCAAGGGTTAATTGGGGTTAATCAGTTATTTATATTTCTGAATTTTTCAATAGGTTCTTTTAGCCTTATATACATTTTAGTTTTAATGCAATGTAATGAATTTAATGAAATTAGATTCCATTTAGGCAATACTTCATGAAACAAATATATTCTTAAAAGATAGAATCTAAGAATAGGTTAAACAAATACTGTTTGGATACATGTATAATCCTAGCTAAATTAAAGCTGGCAGGTACACTGCTGGTTTTTAAATGTTTATTTTTTTATTTTGAATTATTGTAGGGAAGTAATAGTTCTATGTCTTTATAGGGTACATGTGAAGCTTTGATCCAGGCATCCAATGTGAATTGATTAAATCAGGGTAATTGGGTTTTGGTGCAAAAATATATTAGACTATTAACTAGGCAACTATAATCAACAGTAAGTTAGGATATACTTTAAAATAACTAGAAAAGTGAAATTGGAATGTTTCTAACACAGTGCTGGTGTTGAAATTTTAAAAGCCACATTTCACAGAATTCTGGGAAGACGGCTGGCTAGTAGAAGCCCTAACCAGAGGGAGAAAAACTAGACAGAATCAGATCTATGCAGTCAAAGGTAGGGAGCTGAGCCAAGAAAGATGTTTGGCAAGCTGTGACTCACTCCAAGGAAGAGCACTCAAGAAAACAAATTACAGGTACAAAGTCTATTAACTAGAGGACAGGAGACCCCCCCTAAGTGGGAGGCCTGTGCCTTGGGCTTTCTCTGAGTGAGCAAGAAACAGAAGACTCTCATTTTACCTCACTAGAGAGAGCAACAAAATACTGGGTCTCTTTCTCCAGGGAGGTCCCACTTATGAACCTAGACATCAAACCCACTCCCAGGCATAAAACTGAACAAATATTTTCACTCACAATTCCAAACTCCCAGTCCACCCTTACCTGCTCCCATGGTGGTCTGAAGTTCTCCCTCTGAAAAGCACAGAATGTTTGATCTTTTCCTGAGAGATCTGGGCATAGTGTGGACCGTGGACTATTAGGACAGAATCTGTGACTAGTGGGAAGAAAGAGGGTATGGGAAGAAAGGGACACTCGTGGGAGGAACAGTCTCTGGTTATGACTTTGCCTGGTCAGAGGTGGTGTTGACCCTTGGGCTGGGTTTGTGGGAAGGGGTGCAGGACCCTTGGCTCTGATGGCACTTTGCCTGGTCAGAGGTGGTGTTGACCCTTGGGCTGGGTTTGTGGGAAGGGGTGCAGGACCCTTGGCACAAGTGGGAAAGTGGTTGCCTGGTGTAGATTGAGTTTGGGCAGGGCTTGTCCCTAGCTCCAACTGGGCCAGTGAGCAGAGGCTTCCCAGGTGTGTGGATGTGGACTGAGACTCGGAGGCAGGGCCATGGTCCCCTGACTCCAACTAGGCCAGAAAGCAGAGGCTTTCCAGGTGTGGACTGAGATAGGTGGGCAGGGACATGGTTCCCTGATGCCAACTGGGCTCTTGAGCAGAGAAACACACACCAGTGTGGACTGAGTCTGGTGGCCAGGGGTGTAGACCTCTGGCACCAATTGTGCTTTTAGAGACCTTTGGATACCTCTCTTTTAGCATGGTTTGTACTGCATGAGACAGTTTGATTGGAACTCATGTCTGGGGCTTTCCACCTGGGGACACTCTGAGGTTGACCTTTTAAGTTCTATAGGAGAAAAGAACTGAAAGGTGGAGGTGGGGCACTGCAGCTGTCTGTATGTCCCCACAGCTGATATTTAAACCTAATTCCCTGGCTTCTTAAGACAGAGGTTGGCTGATTTCAAAACAGAGCCAGCTTGCACTATCTCAAGAAGTAGGTCCTCAGAGTCTCTGACAGGGACCTGTGTAAGGGATAAGCCACAGTTATAAAGCCTAGTGCTTTAGTAAGGGGCTGATTATCTCTACTACCTGGGAATCCCAATTCAATCTCACCCTCCCAGTTTTAATAACCAAATGGTGGGAAATAAACATGGTTTGAAACCAATGTAAGAACTCTGGCAACATGAATATCCAGAGTAGATCAACACTCCTAAGTAATGACAAAGGAGATACAACTGAAGATGCCATGTATAGACAAATGGCTGAAATGTCTGAAATAGAGTTCAGAATATGGATAGAAAATAAGATGAATAGAATGGAAGAAAAGTTAGAAACTGAAATCCAAAGAGTAGTTCTAAAGTTATCTCAAGAAATTAATGAATTCAAAGACAAAGTCACCAAATATATGGACATGATAAGAATAGAGATAGCAGAGTTCAAGGAAATGAAAATGTTATTTGAGAAGCTCCAAATAAATTGGTAGAATCCCTCAATAATAGAGTTGACCAGGCAGAAGAAAGGTCCCTGAAATTGAAGACAAACCTTTTGAACTTTCTCAAATGCTCAAAGAGGCAGACAAATGGAGAGCAAAAATTGATCATTCCCTGAGAGAGTTGTGGGATTACTTCAAAAGATCAAACATTAATCTTATAGGAATTCCTGTAGTAGAAAAGGATTGTCCTAAAGGCACAGATGCTCTATTTCAAGTGATTATGGAGGAGAATTTCCCAAGCATTGAAAGAAATACAGAAATTCAGATAGTAGACAGTTTCAGAACCCCAGCAAGACTCATCCAAATAAATCATCTCCTAGACACATTGTGATGAACTTTGCCAAAGTTAAGATAAAGGAGAAAATTCTGCAAGCTGCCAGACATAAGAAAAGCATCACCTACAAAGGGAGAAATATCAGAATGACTGTAGATCTCTCAGTTGAAATGTTTCAAGCCAGAATAGTATGGTCATTGACCTTTAATCTCCTAAAACAAAACAACTTTCAGCCCAGAATCCTGTATCCAGCTAAATTGAGTTACATTGTTATAGAAAAATCAAATACTTTAATGACATCAACATCGTGAAGAAATTTGCCATAACTAAACAAGCTCTCTAGGATATTCTCAGACCCATCCTCTACAATGACCAGCACAATGCTCTACCACCAAAGTAAAGTCACTCAGAAATTTTTGAACAAAATCCAACTTCTACAGGGGTGAAAGGATTAAAAAATATCCACTGGATATTTGAAAAACATGATACCCCAAATGCTACCAGGCTTATCAGTTCTCTCAATTAATGTGAATGGTTTAAACTGTCCTCTAAAGAGGCACAGATTGGCTTACTGAATACATAAACTCAGACCAGATATATGCTGATTACAAGAATCTCATCTTTCCTGGAAGGATAAAAATGGACTCAGGGTGAAGGGATGGACATCTATAATACAGGCAAATGGAAACCAGAAAAAAGCAGGGCTTGCAATTTTAGCAGCAGATACAATTGGCTTTAAACCAACAAAGATAAGGACGGTCAGTACATTTTTCAAGGGAAACACCCAACATGAAGAGATTTCAATAATTAACATTTATGCATCCTACCAGAATGCTCCTCAATTTATGAAGCAAACTCTAATGGATATGAACAACTTGATATCTTCTTGCACTATAATAGTTGGAGATTTTAACACCCCTTTGACAGTTTTGGATATATCCTCCAAGAGAAACTAAACAAAGAAATATTGGATGTAAACCTGACCCTAGAACAAATGGACTTAACAGACCTCTATAGAACATTTCATCCTAATAAAAACTGAATATACATTCTTCTTATCAGCCCATGGATCATCCTACAAAATTGATCATGTCTTAGGACACAAGTCTAACCCAGCAAATTTAAAAGAATAGAAATTATTCGTTGTATCTTTAAGGAACACCGTGGAATAAAAGTTGTGCTCCACAGCAACAGAAATCTTCATACTCAAACAAAGTCATGGAAACCAATAATCTTAGGCTGAATGATAGCTGGGTCAAAGACTAGATTAAGGAAATCACCAAATTTTGGAACAAAATGTTAATGATGACACAAATTTTCAAAACTTGTGGGATACTGCAAAGGAAGTCCTACAGGGAAATTTATAGCATTAGAAGCCTTCATCAAGAAAACAGAAAGGGAGGAAATCAGAAACTTAATGGGTCATCTGAAGCAACTGGAAAAGGAAGAACATTCCACCCCCAAACCCAGCAGAAGAAAAGAAATAACCAAAATTAGAGCAGAATTAAATAAAATTGAAAACAAAAGAATCATTCAGAAGATCAATGAAACAAAAAGATGGTTTTTTGAAAAGATTAATAAAGTTGATAAACCTTTTGCCTATATTGTAACCATATTTTACTTTTAGAGAAAAGTATTATCTCTAATATCATCTATCAGAAAAGATAAAGGAGAAACAACAAACACCTCAGAAATTAAAAAAATCTTCAATGACTACTACAAAAAAACTCTATGCTCAGAAATATGAAAGTCTGAAAGAAATGGACCTATACCTAGAACCATGCCACTGACCTGACTCAACCATAAAGAATTAGAAATTTTGAATAGACCTATATCAATCACTGAAATAGCATCAACAATACAAACTCTCCCCAAAAAGGAAATTCTGGGACCAGATCTTCACATCTGAATTCTAGCAAACCTTTAAAGAGGAACTATTACCTTCATTATACAACCTTTTCAAAGCATAGAAGAAGAAGGAATACTTCCTAACACATCCTATGAAGCAAATATCACCCTGATCCCCAAACCCAGAAAGGATCCAACAAAGAAAGAAAATTATAGACCAGTATCATTAATGAGTATTGATGCAAACATATTCAATAATATCTTAGCAAACAGAATTCAACAACACATCAAAAATTATACACCATGATCAAGCTGATTTTATTCCAGGGTTTACAGGGTTGATTCAACATGCACAAATCTATAAATATAATACATCACATAAATGAAATATAAAACAAAAATTGTATGATTCTCTCAATTGATGCAGAAAATGTTTTTTCATAATATCCAGCATCCTTTTATAATCAGAACACTTAAGAATATAGGCATAAAAGGGACAGCTCTTAAATGGATAGAGGCCATCTATAGCAAACCCACAGACAATGTCATATTTAATAGAGTAAAATTGAAAACATTTCCACTCAAATCAGGAACTAAGCAAGGATTTCCACTGTCTCCTCTGCTATTCAGCATAGTAATGGAAATCTTAGCCATCACAATCAAGCAAGAGATGATCAAGGGTATCCAAAAAGGGTCAGAGGGCATCAAACTCACTCTTTGCAGATGATATGATCCAATACCTGGAAAATCCCAAGGACTTAACTACAAAACTTTTAAAGTGACCAAGGAATACAGCAGTGTCTCAGGATACAAAATCAATACTTACAAATAAGTACATTTTATATATGAGAACAATAGTCTCGATTTGTTTTACAGTAATGCCAAAGAAAATAAACTATCTGGGAATTTACCTAACAAAGACTAAAAGACTTCTATAAAGAGAACTATGAAATTATAAGAAAAGAAATAGCTGAAGATGTTAACAAATAGAAAAATATGTTCATGACTGGTAAGAATCAACATTGTTAAAATGTCCATACTACCCAAAGAAATCTACAGATTTAATGCAATCCCTACTAGAGCACCATTGTCATACTTTAAAGAGATTGACAAAATAGTGCTTCTTTTATATGGAATCAGAAAAAAACCTTGAATAGCAAATACATTACTCAGAAATAAAGAACAAATCAGGAGGTATCATATTACCAGACCTCAGGCTATCCTATAAATCTATAGTGATCAAAACTGCATGGTACTTACAAAAACAGACAGGTAGATTTATGGAACAGAATAGAGAACCAAGAGATGAACCCAGCTACTTATCATCATTTGATCTTTGAAAAGCTTATCAAAAACATTCAGTGGGAGAAAGACTCCCTATTTAACAAATGGTGCTGGGTGAACTGGCTGACAGCCTGTAGAAGTCTGAAACTGGACCCCCACCTTTCACAATGAACAAAAATTGATTTTCACTGGATAAAAGATTTAAACTTAAGACATGAAACTATAAAAATACTAGAAGAGAGTATAGGGAAACACTCAAAGGAATCAGCCTAGGAGAATATTTTATGAGGAAGACAGCTCCTCATAAAAGGGTCCTTTGCTGGATCAAATGGAAAAACTGATCAAACTGAAAAGCTTTTGCACAGCCAAGAGCACAGTAAATAAAGCAAACAGACAACTTTCAGAATGGGAGAAGACTTTTGTAGGTTATGCTTCCAACAAAGGTTTGATACCTAGAATCCACAGAGAATTCAAACTAATCAATAAGAAAAGAACAAATAATCCCATTTCAATGTGGGCAAGAGACTTGAACAGAAACTTCTCTGAAGAAGACAGGCTCATGGCCTACAAACACATGAAAAAATGCTCATCATCTTTAATCATCAGAGAAATACAAATCAAAACCACTTTGAGATATCCTCTAACTCTAGTAAGATTAGCCCACGTCACAAAATCCCAAAACTACAAATGTTGGTGTGGAGGCAGAGAGAAGGGAACAATTCTACACTCTGGTGGGAATGCAAGCTAATACAACCTTTCTGGAAAGAAGTTTGGAGAATACTCAAGGAATTAAAAGTAGACCTACTGTTCAATCCTGTAATTCCTCTATTAGGTATATACCCAGATGATAAAAAATCATTTTACAACAAAGACATTTGCACCAGAATGTTTATTGCAGGTCAATTCCTAATAGCCAAGACATGGAAACAGCCCAAGTGCCCATCGACCCATGAATGTATTAACAAATTGTGGTATAAATGGGAAAAAGAGTATGTATACCATGGAATACTGTGCAGCCATAAAAAAGATGGAGACTTCACATCTTTTATATTTATCTGGAAGGAGCTTCAATATATTCTTCTTAGTAAAGTATCTCAAGAATGGAAAAAAGTATCCCATGTATTCAACACTACTATGAAATCAATATATAATCACCTACACATTCATACAAATGGTAAAACATAACTATAGTCCAGAAAGTAGAAAGGAAGAGGAAAGGGAGGGCAGGGTATTTGGGGGAATCTTACCTAAGGTGCATGATACAATGAT
>CAUYON010099901.1:0-19788 GCA_963573935.1 Arctocebus calabarensis
GAAAGACTGGGAGAGAAACGGAGAGAGCTTCTCTCTCCCCACTAGAATTTTCTCCCTCTAACAGATGCCTTAATGTTTTCTGTATTCTTTTCTTTCTTTTCTGTGAATAAATTCTGTCTTACAAAAAAAAAAAAAAGAATATCTGGATTGTGTATGACCAATGGATTGTGGAGAAAAGCAATAAGATAGGGCCCATGATATCTTCCTTGCTTAAGAATCACATCTGTACTCCTATTGTCCTTCTCGAGTTTGAGGATATGTTGATCACTTCCATGGTGACTTGCACTTCTTTAAATCCTCGGAAGAACTGTGCATGGTAGATATCATTCCTATTTTACACTTGAAGACAGGGAGTCTCAGAGAGACTGTTTAGCCCGTTTTTTAATTAAATCCACAAACATGAGATGCAGTTTCTGCCCCCGGGAGTCTTAAGTCTATGGACAATCTATGCCTTTTACAACAATTGTGTGTCCAAGGCAGTTTGGATGCATCAATGCAAATATTCAATGGCTGTGTCCAGTGGTTTCAAACCTGCTGATCACCTTGTGCGGCCAGCATTGTCGCTCTTGCTGTAATTTAGAGAAGTGGTGGGGCGAAGGGGATGGCTGCCTGAGGAGTAGCTGTGGTCGGGCTGTGAAGACAAGACAAAGAAAGACAAATGCAGTAATATAGAGGGAGGTGAGAACTTGAAACGGTGCACACAAAAATACATGAAAGGCAAAATACCCAACCAAAACATCAGGATCCACTGTACATGTGAAACAATAATAATAAAATATTGCAAATAAACAAAAAATTGCCCCATATGGAAGTGTCATAGAACTAGAGTTTTTAAAAAAAGATACAAAAACATTTTGCTATATTTGCCTCATTAATGTCTAAAGAAATAACCTGTGATAGAAATAGTATAAACAGCTCCCTCTTCTCTTCTAAACCCTCAGCATTTCCAAGCCATTTCTACTAGGAAGTTTGTGTAAACACTTCTGGTCAGCATGTGTTTGTGTACGCATATACTATTTGTGTGTCTGTGTATTTGCATATAATATATTTATGTAAAATAAACATAAATATATTTATATAGAAATATTTCATGTGATATGTCATATAGAAATGTATTAAATATAACTACATATGGGCTGTGCTTGTGGCTCAAAGGAGTAAGGTGCCGGCATCAGCCCCATATACTGGAGTGGCGGGTTCAAACCCAGCTCTGGCCACAAAAAAAAAAAAACCTGAAAAAAAATATATATATAACTACATATACACACACCTTTAATGACAACTTTAAATTTTTCTGCCTTCTCTTGGATTTTGTATTTTCTTTGCCTTTATACAAAATATTCCATGTTTATTATTTTAGCAATCTTTAATATTTAAGCTTGCATACATGACCCAGTGAAATTTGAGGGTAATTAACGTCTCTACCCCCCTTTCACCACAACACAAAGATTTTAGAGTATGTTAAATAGAGTCACGTTTTCTGGTTTTGGTGCCATTTTCTACAGTATTATATGTTTTGTCCTGTATTATATGTTTTCTGACAAATAATTGCTATCAAGTCAATGCATTTTTATATTTGCCTATAAATTTCCGATTTCTTTGTTCAACATATCTTCTCACATTTCACTCCTTCATTCTTTCTTCTCTTTTTTTCTTAATTATATATATGTGTGTATGTCTATATATATATATATTTAATCAATAGTTTTACAGGCACACGTTTATGGTAGAAAAGTCTGTTTTTGAGCATCTGCAATATCTTTTTTTCTTATCTAGTGGGCTTTCAGATTCATTAAAAGCCTATTATACATCTATTTGCTTAGTTGTGGTGGGGAAGAGTATTTGCATATTCTCTTTAAGTTAAACATTTTTCAGTTTCACCATAATTTCATTAGTCAGAAACCAGGTAGCAAAAATTTCTCCCGGTAGGTTATCTTGGAAACGATATCCGTAACTGTGTGATGTTAGGTTTGGAGTTTCAACTTCTCCCAGGATACCTTTTTATTTTCCCATGCACAGCCACACTTCTGTCACTGCGTCATAGGTGTAAAATTTTGTCCCCGATGAGAATAGGTCCCTAGAGTTATAGGGTCTTATTTTGTTACCTGTTTCACAGGATTCTAAGACTGATTCTTTCCCATCAGGAATGTTAAAATCTCAGTGACCTGAATTAAGACCTTTACCAACATGTAATCCTCTTGAAAATACACACATATACACACCTCAAATCTGGAAGAAATTCCTTCTAGATTTCAAAGACACTGTTTCTTATGCATGTAGATATGCACACATATATATACATATACACACATATAAACACATGTATATACATGTATGTGTGTGCACATATGGTAAACATCAAGCATACGCAAAAGCTATTCGCTGTCCACAAAGCCTGTTATAATAAACATCGGACCCTACTACCTTCTCCCTCCTCATTCTCTCCCCAGAGACAGACTTTCAACCCTTCTGAGTGATTCTATTGTGCTTTACATGCAAATCTCTGACTGTTCTTTCATTACTTCTTGATTTTCAATTTTGGGTCATGGTCTGTTTAATTTCCACTGTGGTAGAAGAAGATTTATTTTGTTTCAACCTTTGCTACCCACTATAAACCTATAACATTCACTTTGCTATTTATTAGTTAAATTTTCAATAGAGGTATATTATATTTTTAATACATTAATTATCAATCAATGTTTTCATTAAGTTCCACCCAAACTGGACTGCATACATTTTGATCATGTTTGTCCCCCTTCAAAGCTTCTTCTTCCTAGAGTTGATAATTTTCTTGTTTTTGCCTTGCTCATTTATGCATATGCTTATTAATTCAGCCATCAAGACTTTCCCAGTTATGTAAATACTTCCTGGTAAACTGGTAATTTGTTAAACTAGATATTCCGTCAATTTTGTCTTCTTAAAGAAATCTCCACCAAGGCCTTTTGCCCTGTTCCACTGTGCACAGTTCTTTGAGTTTGCTGTACAGCTGTAGGCTTGGACTCTCCCTTTACTAACATTTTGGGGATTCTATTCTAATTTTTTTGTTTGTTTTATTTTTTATTTTTTGATCTAGAAATCTTGTTTCATGGTATGTATGTTTCCATCCTTCTGTATTTTACCTTTGTTTTGATAAAGCACATTTCCCAAGACTTCCTAAGAAAGGAAATATGGTGATAATCTTTCTGAGACCTTACATTTCTTTAAATAAATATTTTTCCCATAATTTATTATTTGGCCTCTTATAGAAATTATTTTCCTTTTGAAATTCAGTGACATTGTTCTTTTTTCTAATTTCTAGTATTGCCATTAATTTTGATTCCTTACATGAAACTAATATTTCTCCTTAAAGATCTTAAGGTAGCCTATTATTTCCCAGTGCTCTAAAAATTTCAAAATAATCTGCCTAAGTATTGGTCCATTTTAATCCCTTCTGTTGGACCTTCTCAATTTGGATTCTCATGGTTTCAGAAAAATTTTCTTATTATTTCACCTACTCCCCTCTACATTTCTCCATTTTCATTTCATTATCCTGAATGTTTGATCACAATAATGCAATTTGCTTTCTGGAGTTTTCATTTTTATTAATTGGGTGCTGGACTTCTTGAAGTGATTTTCTAATAGTCTCATATTCCCTCTTTTACTTTTCATCTCTATATTCTATTTCTACTTTCTTGGGCAGTTTCTTAACTTTATCCTCTACTGTCTTTCATTTATGTCTATTTATTTCATTGTATAGCATTTATCTTCCAAGATTTTCATTTCTGCTATAATAGTTTTAATTTTCAAGAACATTTGTAATTCTCTAAATATTTAAAAATTTCTCTCATTGCTTCATGAAAGCATGGTTTTAGCTCTCTCAAATTATTAATGATAGCATGTAAATGTTTTTCCTGTCTCCATTAAACTTGCTTCTAGTTTCTTTTTGTATGTATGATTTTAAAACTACATTTCATATTAAATGATTTTCTCATATATCTGGTGGTTATCAGGTCTTTTCTCATATTTAAGAATGGGGCAATTACAAATATCAATGGCATTCTATACAAATATATGGGATAAGTCAGATCAGGGATTTCATTTTTTTTTTTTTTTTTGGCTGGGGCTGAGTTTGAGCTCACCACCTCCAGCATATGGGGCTGGCGCCCTACTCCTTTGAGCCACAGGTGCTGCCCTGGATTTCATTGTTAATTGACATAGTTGAACTATTTACCTGAATTTGTTATCTTATCTTTAGGCTCCTCCTTCAAGGTCAATAATATTGCCCAGATAAGGATATTTTCTTGTAGGGTATGCAGGGTAGGTAGCTGGTCACCAATGTTCTGAGAGCAGAGTTACTCAGGAAAAGACTTTGTTCATTTCCAGTTTTCAGAACAGTATCCTCATCCTCTAAAGTACTTACATTCTAGTTTTGCCTTCCTAAAAATAAACCTTTAGCTTTCTCCCAGGATGTGAGAATAGCAACCGACGAGGTGAATTGATTGAGCTCAACTGTGGCTTGTTGTCCCTTCTCTCTACCTTCAGACCTAACAAAGGGGCATCTCTGTGCTTTTTCCATAGTCACATCTTGTTCTGTCTCTCCTCTACCTTGCTCTTACACTTCTGGGAAGCATTGTCATTACACTGGAGCACATAGTCCACAATAATAGTTCCTCTCAAGGTCTTTAACTTGATCACATTTGCTAGTCTGTTTTACAAAGTAAGATAACATAGTTACAGATTCCAGACAGAAGGATGTAGACTTCTATCTGCCTATCTCATTAACCTCCCTTTCTTCTCCCCTTTTATAAAAAGAGAATTTTAAAAAAGTTTCTTCCCCAAATCTGTGTATATTTTGTGTAAATTAAAAAATAAGAGCAGGCATTCATTTTTATTAATGGCATCCTTCCTTGTGAAGAAACATATTTAACAGTACATTATTAAATTATACTCTTAGAAATCTATTTTTGTCATAGTCTGTGAACAAATTTTTAACCAGGTTTTATTTTATACTTCTTCCTAGAGGGGAAAACAAAATATATTAAAATAGATATAAAATCACATTCATAAATTCAATGTTCTGAGTATATAGTTCACTTTTCTTGGTTTTTACCCCACCCTATGATCTTCAAACAATATTAAGAGTAAATTTAAGTTTTAGCAAACTGTGTGCTGGAGTCAGTATTTGTTGGTAGAAAACTATTACTGTGACATATAGATACTTACAATACATAAATGTTTGTGACCTATAAATTAACTTTAGAAATAAACATCAATGTATTTTAACCAGATGATCAATGAACTGAACGCAGTGACTCTGTATGGGTGTTGGAAGTAGGCGCTATTATCAAGGTTTAAGTTTCAGTGACTGATTCAATGAGAAGATTAAATCACAAAATATCAGTTAGACGTGGGTTAACTTCGGTAGATGAAAAGTGCTAGCGTGTCCTCTCCCGGTTTGCCATTGTTCCAAAGAGACTTGTGAAGTCTGATGAGATTTATGACTTCCTTTCTTAGTAAAAATTTCAAAACAATAAATTATCTTTTTTTTAGTAACTTTGTTCTCCTTCCCCTCTTCACTGTTAAAGTGATTTTAGTTGTTTTTGTTTGTTTGTTTGTTTGTTTTTTGAGACCAAGTCTCACTATGTTACCCTTGGTAGAGTGCCATGGCATCACAGCTCACAGCAACCTCAGACTGTTGGGCTCAAGCAATTCTCTTGCCTCAGCCTTCCAAGTAGCTGGGACTACAGGCGCCCACCACAACACCCCACCATTTTTTGTTGCAGTTGTCATTTTTGTTTAGCTGGCCCAGGCCAGGCTCAAATCTGCCACCCTTGGTATATGTGGCTGGCACCGTAACAACTATGCCATGAGCGCCAAGCCTAAAGTGATTTTAGTTTAATAAAGTAGGAAATATCACGAGAGAAAATGCACACAGAATAAGATAATTAATTATATTATAGTTTCATATTTTTCTCATCCTGAAGACATTTCACTTCTCTGGCTCCTTCCTTTTCTATATACAACATTTATAGTATAAAATTTCATTCCATTCCTGTTCACTCTGAGATTCATATTTCACATTATTCGCTACTTTCCTTAAAGAAGCTACTGTTTGACGTGTGAATGAATTATCCAACCATACCTTTTTGATTAAATATATGAATCAGGCATAATGCCAGTCTCTTGCCATCCTGACTGACTTACGGATTGGATATACGGCTATAAAGAAGACACAAAGAGAAAGATATTTCTTAAATTGAGATCTACACTATGGTAAGAACATACAGTATTTTAAAGCAAAAGATTAATCAAAAAACTTTGACTTGTTTATTGAAAAAATAATTATTGATGACTAACTTGGAGGGAAAAAAATGCTTTGGAAAGCATGCATTATACTTAGTATTGAAGAACATATAATCTACCTTGAAGAGTCCTGAATAAGAATCAAAATGTTAGAATGGAGCAAAAACTGTAAGTGGACAGCATTCAAACCATCATTCTATTATTCTGAATCAGTAAATTACTTGCTATGTATTCATTTGGTTTATTTCCCCCAAACTCTGCTATTATATTCCAAGTTGTTAAATAGCTTTTGTATAGAGGAAGCTCTTTTGAGAATTATGAGATCAATTTATTTGATGATTAGAATCTACATCAGTTTTTGTCCATTAATACGTTTTCATGTTCAGTTTGAAATTAACCACAGAGACCTATTAAAAACTTAAAACCTGAAGTTACGTATGCAGTCAAGTTTGTGTACCTTCTATATAGTAGGTGTGATATGCACTAGATTTATAAAAAAACAACAAAGGGAAAGAAGTTCCAAACTTACTAGAAATACCTGGTAATTAAAAGTCAGTATTCTAAATGTTTTAAAACATAACTGCACAGGATGTTTTAGGGAAAATGAAAAAGAACTTATTCAACTCATTTGGGATTGGAGTGCAATGAAAGGAGATGGTGGGAAGATCAGGTGAAGTATTTTATAGTAAAGAATACTGGGATTTTGTTTAAAGAGATTTGGAGAAATTACATAGATAATGAAATGAAGGAAAAGTAAAGGAAGCAAACTCTGTAGAGTTTGCAAAGCAGATTATGTTTTGTCAACATGTAGTTCAGGAAGACAGGAAGGAGGCAGGTGAGACTGGATTGACATGGGACAGAAGTAGAGAGATAAGTAGGGCCTGTTCGTGATGGTTAGGACCTACAGAAAATAGTTGGAATTTTAGGTTGATGGTAGCTTTTAGCGATATTAAAGAAAAGGTAGGATCAGATACTTACTTGAGGAATTTTACTCTGCCAACGTAAGCTAAGGATAAATAAATTCTACAATTGTCATTTCTTTGGACTCATATAGTTTTCATTAAACTTTATTTATAGTAAACCTCTTTCAGCAAAACAATTTATGAGGCCTAAAAAAATGTTATATGATAAGAAGAATGAAATGGAATCCACAATAAAAATGAGGGGAAAAAGAGAAAATTGTATTCTACTTAGAAAAGTTAACATAGATGCTGTTACTGAATGTAATGTTTTATTGCTGTCATGTTAGGGAAAAAAAATGAGGAGGGGGTCATTGTATATGGTGTTCCTTGTCTGAATGGGAGAAAGCCAATAATTCCCCAAATACCAACCATTAATTTTATAACTCTTTGGTTTTTATTAGACTTTCACAATAATGTCTCTTTCTTCAAACATTGAAATTAAACATTACACCTAAACCATCCCCAAAAAGAAAGTGCTATTTGAAAGTTCATTTCTTTTCTTCTTATGTTACATTTAAGAACATGAAGTTGGTTAAAAGAAAGGCAGTAAAATGCAGACTATAAAGAGGCAAATAGTTTTAAATGTTGGGTGGTTACTAATCAAGAGGTAACCTTGTATCAGGTATGCTCCAAATGAATATGCTTCTAGTCATCTCTCATCTAAGAAAGGCGATACCCAATATTGGCAGCTAATCCAGAAGTATCTGATATATTATAGATATTTCATTATTTTATGTTTAACAATTTAAGATTCACTGGTTAAATCACTAGAATTTAATATATGCAAGTGAAAGTTCCTTTCCATACTTATGTGTATAAAAATAATACTTGTTAGAAGACATTACCGCAGGCAGTAAATGTTTATGCATTAAAAGTCTCCTAAACGTAAGAGTTCAGAATAGTGACTCATTAATGTAAACAACAGGTGGACTGATATTCATTCATCAATCATGTACATTGTGAAGCTTCTACATATGCTCTTCAATTACATACAAATCAGAGTTGCTGGCTGCACAACTTTAACTTACATAAGATTACCAAATCTGAGAAAAGGGAAATGAAAACATAGCCAAGCAATGATATTTATTTTGGTGTCCTTAAAAATCGTAGACAATTGTGAAGTGTCAAAAACTACTGAATTGAATTGTTGTGACTCCCTTAATCAATATTTGGTATGCTCAACATGAACTCAGTACACTGTCTAGAGTGTGGCTGAGTTACACATATGCCAGCATCTATTCAGTCTTACGTTATGACTCTAGTTTAATTTATACCTCATGAAAAATTACAAATAAGGTAGAGATTTTTGGGTTTACTAAACATAGGTCTAGTTTCAATTATCTCTCAGAAAACTTCCAAAGGAGTGTTCTTTTACAAGCTCATTTCTGGATTTGCCTAAGTACCCAGAATGATAATTGACAGCTGACTTAGCAAAACTCAATGGATAAACAATAATAATAAGTTCAACAATAACAAAAAATAAACCAACCAAATCCCATCTCAAATCAGTTTTGAAAATAAATCTGATTTTCCAAACCACTAACTTAAGTACCTGCAATAATTAGTGTTAGAATTCATGTTAGTTTAATGCATAAAAATAACTAGATTTTAGTTTTACACTAAGTGACCTAATATATTTTGGTGTATATATATGTGTATATTTATGTATGTGTGTGTGTGTGTATATAAATATATATATATATATATATATTGCTTTTTTTTTTTTTTTTGAGACAGAGTCTCAGTATGTTGCCCTCGGTAGAGTGCAGTGGCATCATAGCTCACAGCAAACTCAAACTCTTGGGCGCAAGTGATTCTCTTATCTCAGCCTCCCAAGTAGCTGGTACCATAGAAGCCTGCCACAATGCCCTGCTATTTTTTTTGTTGTGGTTGCAGTTGTCATTGTTGTTCAGCAGGCCTGGGCTGGGTTCAAACCTGCTAGCCCCGGTATATGAGGCTGGTGCCCAAACCACTGGGCTACAGGCACCTAGCCTATTTTGGTATATATTAATACACATTCATAGAAATTTTGAAATGTGAAAATTGCGCTATTTTTATAAGGGAAGAAAGAGGTTGTATATGTTTCCTATGCTTGCACTGACATATATAAATGATTTCATAATAAATACACAAGTTCCAATAGAATAGAGAAAATGCATAAAATACTCAGATAATTATTTAGCATATCAGGAGTACTGGTTTAGCATTTATCTATAAATAAACACTCATGTCGTAAAGTATTTCAGTTGTGTCTTGAGGAAGGAACTAATCAAAAATGGAGAAAATTCAGTGCTCCGAGCCAGCAACAAGCCTCCATGTAAACAATCTGGATGGTTCAAACTGTTTGCTATACATTGTGACTTGACTGTGTGTCAATAATTCTTTTCACTAAACAGATGACATCTTACTTGCCAAACTGTGGAAACTTCTGATTTTTCATAGGCATCTCCCAAATAGAAGTTCCCTACCAGGAAGACTGTTTTAGGTATTGAATCTCACCAGGTTCCCTCTGTAACGATAGCACCCAGGAATACGTTTATTAGATAATGGGTATGCAATGAGCGTTCCAGCTATCCTCACAGAAAGTTTTAGGTAAAAGCCTACTGAACTCTTTCATTCCTTTCATATCCAAATAATGGTAGCTGCCAACATAAAATATGCAATATAGTTTCTGAGTGCTATTTTTCTGATAAAGTCTAATTAAAGTGACTCTTTTGACATTGGTACCCTCATATTAATTTGAAATAAAAAATAGAAAGAAAAGACTTTTTTGATTTTCCACCATTGAATGAGAAATATATGGGCCTGCTAATCTCCTTAGAATAATTAAGTGAAGCACTCTGGTAACCCTATGACCCAGTAGCAGGGTACGTAAGAAAAATTCATTTTCGTATAGTAGCAGGATTCCCAGCTTTGCTTCTTCAAAGCTAGCAAAGAAAAGTGAGAAACCCTTAGGAGGATAAGGCTGTTACTATATTTTTATGTATCACATAAGGACACTATCTAACTCTCCTCACCATTGCTACATGTATTCCCTATTAGCAAGCCACAGGTCCTGCCCTTGAGTATGGACTGGGGAGGAGGGGGAGGGACATTGCTTAAAGGCATTAATCCCAGGAAGTGAGAATCATAGAGGGGATTTTTTTTTTTTTCCATCTGCTCCGGAGGCTCTGATAATTTTAAATAAAGTTTAGCAGTCGAAACATATAGATAAATTCCCAAGATTCTAGGTCAATAAGTAATTGCCAGCGTTACATTCTCTTTATTAAAAACCTATCAAATAGAGTTGACCCTCCGTAGTTGACCACCTTCCTACCCTGACGACCTCCCTAAGTTGAACTAATTTTCACAGACAGGACGTGCACCACGGGTACGGTGGGCGAGCCGCTTCTGGTGACCTCTGTGTGTTGACCAGTTTGTTACAGTCCCCTGGGTGGTCAATTTGCAGATTCTACTGTATGTAGTAGGACTCCACACAAACCTCCCTAGCTCATCAACTACACTTTTATTTAGTCCTATGTAAATTTAAAGATTTAAAAGTACTTGAAGAAAAGATACAGACCTATGAGAAAGATATGAAGTGAGATTGTATGGGGAAAACATCTGTGCAGCAATAAGATGTAATTTTCTATTCATACTTAAATTCATATTTTCTTTCTTAATATTAATTATAAATATGCACCTCGTCCAGTTGTGTATTGATTCATTATTGATGTTACTCTTTTTTCTGCTTTTTGGATCCTTATCTATGAAGGATCTAAGGTAGATTTTTAAATGACAATAAAATTGCAAAATTTAAGCAAAATTATTTAAAAAATTTGAACATAGGCTCAGCGCCTGTGGCTCAACGGGCTAAGGCGCCAGCCACGTACACCTGAGCTGGCAGGTTCGAATCCAGCCTGGGCCCGCCAAACAACAATGATGGATGCAACCAAAAAATGGCCAGGCATTGTGGCAGGTGCCTGTAGTCCCAGCTACTTGGGAGGAGGAGGCAGGAGACTCGCTTGAGCCCAGAAATTGGAGGTTGCTGTGAGCTGTGATGTCACGGCACTCTATCCAGGGTGACAGCTGAGGCTCTGTCTCAAAAAAGAAAAAAATAATAATAATTTGAACATAAGAACATGCCCAAATCTAAATTAAACAGAAGTATAATTTTATGAAATTAATTTTATGAAATCTTAGTTTCTTTTTAATCGTGCTGAAAATTTGGACTGAATTTGCAGCCAAAGTAAATTGAAGAACATTTTTCTTAATATAAAAAAACTCACAGGAAAATAATACTAATAGCCATACTGCAATGATGATACAGATTTGCAAAATACACATGGTATAAGCAGGGGTCCTGGAATCCTTGAAGGGACCAAGGGACAACTGTATACTACAGAAACTTAGGCACATTTACACTAGGATATATGCAAAAGAGTATTCACAGTAGTATTGTCTATAATATTAAAAACAGAAAGATTCAAATGTTATCCAACAGTAGAAAGGAAAAACAAATTGTGACAAGTCCATGCAATTAAATGTTATAAAGCAATGAAAATAAAGAAACCAAACTACAGACAATAATGTAGATTACTTTTACCAGCATCATGTGTGTAAAAAATAAAATTTCTTTAAATGAATGTCTTGCATGCATTTCACAAAAGACACCTTGATAAGTACTATACATGATGTCAACAGTCAAATTCTATTAGTAACTGGTTACTAAAATAACCGGACTTGTATAATTTTCTTCTGTAATGTCCCTCAGTTAAGTAAGAAAACATAACAGTCTCCACCATCACCACCATAACAAAACTTTGCAAGCTATAATTTGAAATTTTCAACACACTTATTTTGGTAACAACTTACAAAAGCTCAGCAAGAAATGTGATAATTACATTTTCCATGAACATGGCCAATAAGATGACAATTTCTGAACATGTTCGTAGACTAAACATTATTCTGTTTCCAAAAGCACAATGTCGTTTGTCTCCTAAGCTTTAATTTTTTTCATATTCTTTATGTATTTACATTATATTAATGTACTTCTAAAAGTGAATTTTTTATCAACAAATTATTTCTTTGTTAATTTAGGCTTTTCATTTCTCCTTAAAATCTTTCCTTACAAAAGTAACTCTAGTGTGTATACAAGCCTTATATACAAGTTCACCAGATCACTGAATTCCACAATTCTTTTCAACCAGGAAGCATGTTTAAAACTGAACTGTCTAGAAATATATCTCCTCATGGTGAGGTCAAAGCACAATTACATGTTAAGAGTATGAATAAGTATGGAGAACCCTCAAAGAACTCAAACTAGACCTCCCACTTGATCCTTCAATCCCATTAATCCGCATCTAGCCAGGAAAAAAAAAGCCTTTTACTATAAGGGCACCTGCACCAGACTGTTTATCGCAACTCAATTTACAATCGCCCCCAAAGTGTGGAAACAGCCTAAAAGTCCACCACCTCAGGAATGTATTAACAAGATGTGGCATATAAATACCATGGAATACTATTCAGCCATTAAAAGATGGAAACTTTACATCTTTTGTATTAATCAGGATGGAAGTGGAACACATTCTTCTTAGTAAAGCATCACAAGAATGGAGAAGCAAGAATCCTATGTATTCAATTCTGACATGAGGACAATTAATGGCCTAGTACACATGGAGGGTGGGGGAAGAGGAGACTAGAGAGAAGGAAGGAGGGAGGGGGGTTGGGGGAGTCACAGTGTGTGACATACCTTTGGGAGGCAGGACACAATTATAAGAGGGACTTTACCTAACAAATGCATTCAATGTAACCTGGTCCAAGAAACTAAAAAAGAAAAAAAAAAAAAAAAAGAATAGGTTACTCATCCTATAAAATGCTATATCACAAGACCCTTCCCATTTTAAGAAATTTATCAGGGACCCTGAGAGAACTGGAAGAAACAAAACTTACTTACTAACCAACTAATGTCACTGGGAAAAATAATGAAAAATTATCTCAGAATGGGTGAATGATAGATATCCTGTTAGTTTATCAACCCCAGTCCATCCCTACCCTCCAAGTAACCAAGTTTGGATTAAAGATTGGAGCCCAAGCCCACTGAAACTGTGGTGACCTGTCCACACCCACAGCAGTGAAGGTGAACGGCATTCCTGCCTGGATATATTACTCACCTGTGAAACCAGCCAGTGATAGGAAGTGGATGGTCCAACGACACCCAGAGCATCCCCCCACGTCTTACCCTGAAAAACAGACTACAGCCCTGCCCCAGTCACATACCAGGAGCTGACTGGTTGACACACGGCAGAAGCTTGAGGATGAGCAGCAGTGGTGTGGGACTGATTACTAAGTCTTTGCTTTGGACTTTTTCATCTTTCTTCTTTAATCTTAGGTGTAAGACATGTTGAAGGTTATGAAAAAAATGTATCCAAAAGGTAACCCAAACTAGATAAACTGTCAAAATTGTGTTATTGGTTTACTCTTATTATGAATGTACTGAAAGGTCTGAAGGTACTTGCATATATAATAACACCCAAAACCAGATATGTAGCCCTGTGGTGGCCAGACAGAATTTGCTATGTAGTATACTAATATCTCTAGAAAGACAGCAACTCAAATTATAACAGAAGGAATACCTAAACAAATAAAAAAATCATTAATAACAATTTTCAATACATACAGACATGTGGATTTTTAATTTTCAATGATAATTAGAAGTTTTCCATGTAGAAAAACCACACATTTCTAAAGAATTATCTTTATATATTTCATATTTGGTATTGTCATGTTAACTTTAGTTCTCTAATCATTAATGGTACAAAATGGATATTCGTATATTGAACTTTAATAAAAAAAATAAAATGAAAGCATGAATAAGAGCAATGTTAATTTCCTTAGTCTAAAAAATGTTTAAGTAGAACAATATTTGGTAGTGGCCTTAAATATCAGAGTTTTTTGGGTAAAAGACAAAACATATTTTGAATATATATGTAAAACATGTTGGGCAAATGGTAATTTTTTTTCCTTTTTTATTAAATCATAGCTATGTACATTAATGCAATCATGGGGTACAATGTGCTGGTTTCATATACAATCTGAAATATTTTCATCAAACTGGTTAACATAGCATTCATGGCATTTTCTTAGTTATTGTGTTAAGACAGTTATATTCTGCCTTTAGTAAGTTTCACCTGTACCCTTGTAAGATGCACCATAGATGTGGCCCCATCAGTTACCCTCCTTCCAGGCATACTCTACCCTCCCCTACCCTCCCTTTCCCCTTTCCCCATATTATTGTGCTATAATTGGGTTATAGCCTTCATATGAAAGCTACAAATGAGTTTCATAGTAGGGCTGAGTACATTGGATACTCTTTCTTCCATTTTTGAGATACTTTGCTAAGAAGAAAATGTTCCAGCTCCATCCATGTAAACATGAAAGAGGTAAAGTCACCATCTTTCTTTAAGGCTGCATAAAATTCCATGGTGTACATGTACCACAATTTATTAATCCATTCGTGGGTCGATGGGCACTTGGGCTTCTTCCATATCTTGGCAATTATGAATTGGGCTGCAATAAACATTCTGGTACAGATGTCTTTGTTATAATGTGATTTTTGGTCTTCTGGATGTATACCTAGTAGGGAATTGTAGGATCCAATGACAGGTCTATTTTTAGATCTCTAAGTATTCTTCAAACATTCTTCTAAAAGGACTTTATTAGTTTGAATTCCCACCAGCAGTGTAGAAGTGTTCCCTTTTCTCCACATCCATGCCAACATCTCTGAATTTGGGATTTTGTGATGTGGGCTCATCTTACTGGAGAGTAGTTTTGATTTGCTTATCTCTGATGATTAAGGACGATGAGCATTTTTTCATGTGTCTATAGGCCGTGCGCTTGTCTTCTTCAGAAAAGTTTCTCTTTGAGTCTCTTGCCACCCTCAGATGGGATCACTTGTTCTCTTCTTACGAATAAAAGATTCCCTATTTAACAAATGGTGCTGGGTGAACTGGCTGGTAACCTGTAGAAGACTGAAACTGGACCCACACCTTTCACCATTAACTAAGATAGACTGGATTAAAGATTTAAACGTAAGACATGAAACTATAAAAATACTTGAAGAAAGTGCAGGGAAAACTCTCAAAGGAATCGGCCTAGGTGAATATTTTATGAGGAGGACTCCCCAGGCAATTGAAGCAGCATCAAAAATACACTACTGGGACTTGATCAAACTAAAAAGCTTCTGTACAGCCAAGAACACAGTAAGTAAAGCAAGCAGACAGCCCTCAGAATGGGAGAAGATATTTGCAGTTATGCCTCCGACAAAGGTTTAATAACCAGAATCCACCGAGAACTTAAATGGTAATTTTTTTAAAAAAAAATTTCAACTTCTGAAATAGGTTCTGAAATATGACTCTGAAATTTTAATTTGTAATATTCATATGAAATTTCATAGATAAGAATGAAGACAATGTCTCATACTATATTTTAAAAACAGTTCGATTTTTAAAGCTGATTGCAGAATACTAAAAGTACTTAATAATTTTGTCATTTGCATTCTTAAAGTTTTTTGATGAAGCAAAGATAGTATAACTCATTTGCTGCTAGGTATCCATTTCTCCAGAGAAGGATATTTCAGGTAATGCAGCAAAAATATTAAAAGCATAAAATTGAAGAGCACAACAAGAATGACTGGAGAGGTACTAGTAACATTCCAATATTGTGGAAGGGAAAGTGGTTTGTTATTCAGCTACAACAAAAAATATTTAAACAGAAGTTATTTTAATAAGTGCACCGTATTGTTAATAGGGGCCAGAGGCTATAATTGCCTCTGAGAATTAAAGCCTTGGAAAGGTCAAATGTTGCCTGTATGTTTTGAACTGCATAACTTCAATAATTAAAGTGGTGAAAGGACAGTGTTTCGCTTCAAATCATGATGCTTTTATTTAATAAATTGGGAGGATATTTATGATAAAGTGAAATAGCAAGATAAAGAAGATAAAATTTTAGAATCTAAATGTAATGACTTCCCTGGTGAGTGTAGAATGGCAGGCAAATCCTAATACACTTCTGAGAATACAGATATTTGCTCTCTAATGAGATTTTAGTTGTCTGAACTCTTTCAGGAATAAGATGCAGAGTTTCTGATTTATATTTTGTGTTTCTAAGGAACTGATACAGAGCGGGTGGCGCCTGGCTTGGGCATACCAAGCCTTCTGCATCTTCTCAGCCCCAGAGTGCCAGAGGGGCTGGATGTGGGGAGGCAGGGCTGGACTGAGCGTGACAGAGAGCAGGGAGCACCAGGAAGCCCACGGGTCCCTACCAAGTCCGGGGAGACGTGCACAGCAGGCACTGCTGCCGGTGCCACCTCTACTTTCCCCTTGTTTGGGGGTGCAGTGCTGCAGGTGTGAGGCTGCCCTCTGGGGCACAGCACACAGCTTCTGGGTCTGGGAGTAGTCCCTGTGCAGAGCTCCCCCATTCCAGAGATGAACAGAGAACCCCCCATTTCCTAGGCTTGGTCAATTTCCTGTAAGTTTCCTAGGCCTGGGCAATTTTACCAAGTGACTGGCTCTTTCTTTGCCCCTAGAAGAAGGGACTCTATCCATTCTTTTGTTAACACATGGGTTAATCTTGTCTCACCTGAAGAGACACTTGTTAAGAGATATGTTTAAATAATCTCCCTAGACAGAGCACCCATGCAGTGAGAGATTTTCTGACTTTTGGATTTCCCTCTGTCAGGAGCTCTGGTGCTTTTTCTCTGTATTCTGTCCTGTAAAATAAATCCTGTCTTTCCACTGATCTATGGTCCGTGGATTCATTCTTGGAATCCTCAAGACCAAGGACCTACTGAAGAAGAAATTCCAGTAACAGAATTAAAGCTTACCAAGTATTTCCTGAACCATACAGCAAATCATTATTATTAATCATCATTATCATAATTATTATTTATGGAGCCCTGACTATGTGCCTGGCACAGTGCCAACACTTTCATGTGCATTTTCTTCCTTTTAAATCTTCACTGGCACTCCATGGAATAAGTTAAATTATTACCGTCATGTGGAAAACTAAGCTTTTGACACGTGTTAAGTAGCTTGACCAATATTTTTCTAATGCAGGGAAGTCCATTTTCAATGATTGGGATGCCAGTGCTTCATAAATATATATCATGGAAGAAAACAAAACAATGAAACAGCTGGCACAGCAGCCTATAATGCTAACACTCTGGGAGGCCAAGGGAAGAGGAACCTTTGAGTTCAAGAGACCAGCTGAGCAAGAACGCGACCCTGTCTCCACTAAAAATGGAAAAATTAGTGGAGCTTTGTGGCAAGTGCCTATAGCTCCTGCTACTGGGGAGGCTGAGGCAGGAGGCTTGCTTGAATGCAGGAGTTGGAGGTTCCTGTGAAAGAGGCTGGGCACTGGGTAAACAGAGTGAGACACTGTCTTAAAAAACATCCTTAGAACAAATAATTAAAATGTATACAGTAATTGATAGAAAGTGATAACCCCTCTATGGAGAAATGTAGGCAGGTGACAAAAAGTGTGAGCAGAAACACAGAAAGCCTTTGATGAAATAGCAACTTTTGAATAAAGACCAAAAAGAGATTCCGGAAGTTCTCTGGGATGAAAAAATTCCAGAAAATGGGAATATTCAAGACAAGCACATATTTAGTGACTCAATTTCAAGAAATAGCAAGAATAATTTAGCTAAAAATTATTGAGAAGGGTCAGATAAAGTAAGTGAAGTAGTAGCAGGTGGTAGTAAATAGAAAGTATGTGGAATAATTTGATTTGAATAGATTGAGGAGTGGTGTGACTATCTCAGGGACTTACAAGGCTTTTCCAATAATCCAAGCAAGAAATGCTGACAAAACAACCAGGGGGATAGCTATAGATTCAGTAAGAATTTGTTTGTATTCTGGATATTTTAGATTTGCTGACAAAATAAAATGCTATTGCTCCCAAGTTTTAACACAACACATGACCAATCAAACCTAGCACACTCATCAAATACCTTGTAAATAATAACTCCAAGAAAAGTGTACTTCCAAAAAGTCTTACAAGTGAGACCAGATGTACTGACTCACCAAATGAGAATATTTCAGGGGTGGTGCCTATGGCTCAGAGGAGTAGGGTGCGGCCCCATATAACAGAGGGAGCAGGTTCAAACCTGGCCCTGGCCAAAAACTGGAAAATAATAATAATATTTCAGGCTCTTAAAGGAAAAAGAAAACAAAATAAAACACAAGAATAGCAACTTAGTTGATGGAAATCTGCTGACGAAAAACTGGAATTTTTCACATGATTTTCATATTTTCTAGGTTGCTTATAGATTTTCAGAAATCAGCACTACAAAATCAGGAAAGAATGTTTTTGGAGGGATGGTTTACAAACAACTCAAGATTTTATATATTGGGAATACTAAATCTAGGTGGAGATGTGGCGACTGGGCTTGAGGTGTTAGTTTATATATTTATTCCTATTGATTTATTGGGAGGAATAGTTTTCATTTTTCCCTTTACTCTGCCATGGTTTCTGATGCACTGCTCACTCTCAGTGGAGGCAGGGCAAGGGGTGAGTTTCCTTCAATGTAATTTACTTTAACTACTATTAAGTGGCCCATTGGTCCTGGCTCTACCTACCTGGAATGTGTCTCCTCCTTCGGCTGACCAAGGTAGTCCTGTTGCACAATGTTGGGTGGTTGTCCGAAGGACTGGTACCCAGCTCTATACACAGACCAAATGTGGCCTTAGATAGGGATCTTTTTTGTCTATTGCTCAAAGGGGATTTTTATTTCCTGTTTTCTTACAGAGAAACCCCCACCCCACCCCACCCCCCTGCTTCTCTCAAAGTGCTGTTTCTTAATCTGGATTCTGGAGGGTAGAATGATATACTCCTGTATGTCTGATCCTAGGGAAGAGAATAATGTTCTTGTCTTCAAATTTGCTTCAATTACCAAAGAGAGGAAAAAAAGTATTATCCCTATGACACTCTTTAAAAAATTTCAAAGAAACAGAAATACTTCCTTTTCTAATATGTATTTAATATTAACACAGGAGAATAAGTAGTGAACAATGAGTGACTCCCTAGTGGCCAACTCTGATAATAACATCAATAAACATGTTCTCTTTGAAAGGGTAGTGTCAGTACAATTAATAATCACAGGTAAGCAGGAGGAGCCAAGATGGTGGTCTGTAGCCAGCTTTCTGCAGATGCTCTCATCCAGAAGGAGAGTTAAAGGACAGAAATTTAGCAAGAAAGCCAACGGTTTGGAACTGAGCCAAAAGAGAAGATCGAAGAATGCACATCAACCCTGCTGGAGCGACCTGCAACCCCAAGGATACAAATAAAAGGTACAGAGCACATCTCCAAGCAGTTGGGAGTCCCCTCCCCCAAGAGAACGGCTTGCAGTATACTCCATACCTCCATACAAACAAGCGAGCAGAGTTCAGATGTCCTCCCACTCTACCCCACGGGAGAGACCCTCTAAAAACTGGACCTCCTTCCCCTACTAGGGTGCTGTGGCACTCTCCTGCCAGGCATAAAGCTGTATAAAAACTGTATATAT
>CAUYON010099903.1:0-22616 GCA_963573935.1 Arctocebus calabarensis
GAAGCCTCACGCTGTCTCCCTGTGTCCCCAAAGGGAAGTTTCTGGGCAGATCCCGCCTGGCAGAGATGCCTGAAGTCCTCTCTCCCCAGTCTCACTGTGCCCAGCCGCAAGGAAGCTGTTACTCGTCCGCCATCTTCCCCAGCTATTTTTTGGTTGTAGTTGTCGTTGTTGTTTGGTGGACCTGGGCTGGATTCGAACCCACCAGCTCTGGTGTATGTGACTAGCCTCTTGAGCTATAGGTGCTGAGCCTGAATCCAGTTTTTAGCTGTCCTGCCCAATTTAGTGTTTTCTGCATCTTGAGTAAGAATTCTCTTTAGTTCCTTCAGGTTAGTATTTGTAAGTGATCATATGGGTTTTAGAAAAGGACTAGAAAGAAATTTATTGGGCCAGGTATAGTGGCTCACACCTGTAATCCCAACATTTTGTGAGGCTGAAGTGGGAGGATTGCTTGAGGCCAGGAGTTCAAGATCAGCCTGGGCAACATAGTCATACCCCAGCTCTCTAAAATGAAGTGAAATAAATAATAAAATGGTAAACTAAAATAATAACAAGCAGCTGGCTATGGGCTGGGCTCAATGGCTCATGCCTGTAATCCTTCCACCTTGGAAGGCCAAGGTGGGTGGATTGTCTGAGCTCAGGAGTTTGAGACTAGCCTGAGCAAGAGTGAGACTCTATCTCTAAAAAAATAGCTGGGCATTGGCTGGGCGTGGTGGCTCACTCCTGTAATCCTAGTACTGTGGGAGGCTGAGGCAAGTGGATTGCCTAAGCTCACAAGTTCAAGACCAGCCTGAGCTAGAGTGAGATCCCATCTTTAAAAATAGCCCAGCACTGTGGTGGGTGCCTGTAGTCCCACCTACTCAGGAGGTAAGGCAAGTCGCTTGAGCCCAAGAATCTGAGGTTGCTGTGAGTTATGACAGCACAGCACTCTACTGGGGGCAACAAAGTAATAAGAATAAAAATAAGTTCTAAAGATCATTTTCTCATCTGTAAAATAATGTCTCTTAGGCCTATGGGAGAGGAATAAATAAGTTAACTTATGTAAAATATTTAGTACAATGCCTAGCATATTGTAAAAGCCCATGGTCTATAACACTGAAACATTAGCTGCTATTATTGTTGTTATTATTTATAGAAAAGTCTTAAAAGTTTCCTAAGATGCCACTCCTACAATACTAATTTGTTGGCATCACTATTTAAGACTCTATAGTCATTTCCTTCCTTTGTTTTATTTCCCATCATTGTCAGATACAGACCTCATGTTACTTAGCAAATAGTTGATCTTTGGCATTAGGAAAAGATTACCAGGGACTGAGGGTAGGATAAGAGAGGGAAAATCAATAGTAAAACCTCCTGCTTTTTGGTGGTTATTAATTATGATTTTTTCTTGTTTAGATCTGGGTAAAACCCTTTTTTTTCTGGACTTCCTAATTTTCTACTTCTTAAGTTTTTGTTTTTGTTTTGAGATAGAGTTGCCTCTGTTGCCTCAGGTGAAGTACTGTGGCAATAGCCTAGCTCACAGCAACCTCAAACTCCTAGACTCCAGTGATCCTCCTGCCTCAGCTTTCTAAGTAGCTAGCACGATAGGAATATGCCATGATGCCTGGCTAATTTTCGGTCTTGCTCAGGCTAGTCTTAAACTCCTGAGCTCGGGGTAGTCCTCTTGCATTGATTCCTTTGTACTTTTCCCTCTTTCATATTAAAAAATTGTCGTTGGCACTCTCACATTTTGTCAGCATGGATTCTTATTCCTGCGTCTAACTCCCAGAGTGCTAGGATTATAGGTATGAACCACCACGACTGGCCTACTTTTTTAGTTTTTTCTAAACTGAAAGAGAACTCTTATGACCTAGTGTTGAATATTTAGTAGATAGTCAATAAAAATCTGTTGGTTTGATTGGCTTTTTTGACTTTCTGTATTAGAGTTAGCTTTTGTAACTTTATCTCTCTTTAGCCATGTTATTTCTCTAGTTTCTAGTTTAATAATTTGGCCTGTTTTTTACCTTTTGACTTTATGTATATGTATATGTGTGTGTGTATATATATATTTTTTAGAGACAGAGTCTCACCTTGTCGCCCTTGGTAAAGTGCTGTGGCGTCACAGCTCACGGCAACCTCCAGCTCTTGGGCTTAGGCGATTCTCTTGCCTCAGCCTCCCGAGTAGCTGGGGACTACAGGCACCTGCCACAACGCCCGGCTATTTTATTTATTTATTTATTTATGCAGTTTTTTTTTTTTTTGTAGAAACAGAGTCTCACTTTGTTGCCCTTGGTAGAGTGCCGTGGCGTCACACAGCTCACAGCAACCTCCAACTCCTGGGCTTAGGCGATTCTCTTGCCTCAGTCTCTTGAGTAACTGGGACCACAGGTGCCCGTAACAACACTCGGCTATTTTTTTTGTTGTTGCAGTTTGGCTGGGGCTGAGTTTGAACCCACCACCCTCAGTATGTGGGGCCAGCGCCTTATTGACTGAGCCACAGGCGCCACCCTATTTTTGCAGTTTTTGACTGGAGCTGTGTTTGAACCCACCAGTACCAGTATATGGAGCCAGTGCCCTACTCCTTTGAGCCATACACGCCGCCCCCACCCAGCTGTTTTTTTGTTGCAGTTTGGCTGGGGCTGGGTTTGAACCCGCCACCCTCGGTATATGGGGTTGGTGCCCTATCCAGTGAACCACAGGCGCCACCTTTGACTTTATATTTTATATCACTTGAAAATTAGAATTTACCCGGGCTGATATTTGTTATGCTTCCTATATATTGGGAGAATTTGTACCCACAGAGCTGACTCTTTAAAAAGCATCCAAGTTGGCTCGGTGCCCATAGCACAGTGGTTACAGCTCCAGCACATACACCAAGACTGGCGGGTTCGAATCTGGCCTGGGTCAGCTAAACAACAATGACAACTGCCACAATAACAATACAAAAATAGCTGGGCGTTGTGGCAAGACACCTGTAGTCCCAGCTACTTGGGAAGCTGAGGCAAGAGAATTGCTTAAGCGCAAGAGTTGGAGGTTGCTGTGAGCTGTAACGCCATAGCACTCTACCAAGAGAGATATAGTGAGACTCTGTTTAAAAAAAAAAAAAAAAAGCATCCAAGTTAACCTGGATATTCTTTCCTCTGTGTTCATCCTACTAGTTCCCTCAGGATTCTGAAAGTCTACTTTTCTAAGTTAATTGTCTTTCCCTTTTATAATTCTTTTCTAAAAGTTGATGTCTTCTGGTTTGTTCTGACTAGTTTAGGTCTTTAATTATTTTGTTCCTGGTTCTTTCTTCTTAAGGAAGATCTGAATTAAGAAGTACATTGATCCCATTGCATTCCTCTGTGTTTCATATTAAAAAATTGTCCTTGACAGTCTTATATCTTGTTACTATGAATTCTTCGTCCTTTTTTTTTGTCTGAGACGCCATTTTGCTATGTTGCGAAGGCTAGTGTGCAGTAGTGTGATCACAGCTCACAGCAGCCTCAAACTACTAGGCTCACGTGATCCTTCTACCTCAGCTCCCCCAAATAGCTGGGACTACAGGTACATGCCACCATACCTGGCTATTCTTTTATAGATACATATTTTTTTCTTTTTTTATTAAGAGACAGAGTCTCAATTTGTCACCCTCAGTAGAGTGCAATGGAATCACAGCTCACAGCAATCTCAAACTCTTGGGCTTAAGCAATTGACTTGCCTCAACCTCCCGAGTAGCTGGGACTACAGGCGCCCGCCACAACACCTGGCTGTTTTTGTTGTTGTTTTTGCAGTTTGGCCGGGGCTGGGTTCGAACCTGACACCCTCAGTATATGGGGCTGGCGCCCTACTCACTGAGCCAAAGGCGCTGCTCACATATTTTTTTTTTTTTTTTTTTTGTAAAGATGAGTTTTACTTTATTACCCTCGGTAGAGTGCCGTGGCATCACACAGATCACAGCAACCTCCAACTTCTGAACTTAGGCTATTCTCTTGCCTCAGCCTCCTGAGTAGCTGTGACTACAGGCGCCCAACATAATGCCTGGCTATTTTAATATTTTGCAGTTCGGCCGAGGCTGGATTTGAACCCACCTCCTTCGGTATATGGGGCTGGCACCCTACTCGATGAGCCACAGGCGCCGCCTACTCACATCTTTTTTATATTATTATTTTTGGAAGGGGATCTCACTATGTTGCCCTGGCTGATCTCAAATTCCTGGCCTCAAGCAATCTTCCTGCCTCAGCCTCCCAACGACTGGGATTACAGACATGAGCCAGAGTGCCCAGCCTGCCTTCATTCTTCTATCAAATATAAAACTCAACAAATATTCACTTCCCAATCCCAATGTGTCCATTATTATTCTGAGAAATTTCACAGATTGTTCAACACAGTGGGCCAGAGAGACCACACAGATTTGCTTCCAAGACAATTTTTAATTAAACAAGTTAACTTACAAAGCAGTAAGTGTTATGCTAACATGAGAAATGCAAAAGGATATAGAGGATTTTCAAATAAGGAGAACAAAGGGTATAAGTAATAGAGAAGGAATGACAGATGAAGTTGAGGTGAGGAAAGAATTGGAAGAAAGAGGGAAAGTTGAAAATAGAGGAGAGCAGGGAGATAATACAGGGTGGGGATTTCATCCGATGAATGTTGCAAGAGAATGATTGTTAGTAATGGAGCACTGATTCTTCTTTTTTTTTTTTTTTGAGAGAGTCTCACATTGTGACCCTTGGTAGAGTGCTGTGGCGTCACAGCTCACAGCAACTTCAAACTCTTAGAGTTAAGCTATTCTCTTGCCTTAGCCTCCCAAGTAGCTGGGACTACAGGTGGTTGCCATATTGCCCTGCTATTTTTTGGTTGCAGTTGTCATTGTCGTTTGGCAGGCCTGGGCTGGATTTGAACTTGCCAGCTCTGGTGTATGTGGCTGGCACCCTAGCCACTGAGCTACAGACACTGAGCCTGGAGTATTGATTCTTAACTGGCTAATAAAGCCACTAGGTGGTACATGAGGAGAAAGTGGAGGGGTTGGCTGACTGGACTTGGAGGTCTTTTTGTAAATGAAGACCCATTGACTCATGAGATAGACAGCAAGATAGCTAATTTTTTGTATTTTTTTCATTTTACCAATATATCTTGGAAATCATCCCCTATGAACTCATAGAGTCCTTCCTTCTTTTCTTTTTTTTTTTTAATTTAACAAGTATTTTATTGAACATCTACAGGAAGTAGATTTTTTTTTTTATTAAATCACAGCTGCGTACATTAGTGCAATCAAGGGGTACAATTTGTGCTGATTTCATATATAATCTGAAATGTTTTCATCAAACTGTTTAACATAGCCTTCATGGCATTTTCTTTCTTTCTTTCTTTCTTTCTTTTTTTTTCCAGTGGTAAGACGGAATTTATTTACAGAAAAGAATACAGAAAACACTAAAGCTCCTGGTAGAGAGAGGGAACTCAAGTGGGGAGAGAAAAGCTCTCTCCGTTTCTCTCCTGGTCTTTCCCCGTCTCCCCCTTTAGGCTTTTGGTCTCGGAGTATATATAGGTGTATGGGTTCCTTAGCCAGGAAACGAATGAACACAGTCCCTTCTGCCAGGGGCAAGGTGAATGAATGTATCAATGAATGGACACAGTCCATTCATGGAATTGAGGCCTAGGAAATTCACATGAAATTGACCTAGGCATAGGACATGGGGGTTCCACATTTAGTCCTAAATGTAAAGTGAAGGGGACACCAAGGCGCAGGTGTCTCTTCGACAGTTAGATCCCAACATTTAAGGAGATGATTTCAAATAAGAACCAATTAGAGAAGATGCCAATAAAAAATTCCTTTAAAAATGGTGAAAAGAAATGTTGCATAATTCTTGGAGAATGATACATCAAGAGATGAGTGAATAAAAATAAATAAAGCAAATCAGAGAAGTGAAATGTAACATCAGAAACCAGATCAATGGAATGATATTAGAAATTTAATTTAATGAAGTAGAGAATTCCTGTTTCATTGTTTTGTTTTTGTGGTTGAGATAGGGTTGTCTCATTTTTTTTAAAACCTCTTTCTGTACCCCAATTTTGTATTATTACTTAAAATTGTTCAGATCCGTATAAGAAGACATATGTATTAGCTTTTTATTGGTGTTATATCAAATTATCTCAGACTTGGTGGTATAAAACAATACAGAGTTACCCTACAATCCTATAGGCCAGAAACATAACAGGGACCCGAATGGCCTAAAATCAAGGTGTTGGCAGGACTGCGCTCCTTTCCGGAGGCACGAGAGGAGAAGACTTTTCCAGCTTCCTGGAGGTCACCCACATTTCTTGGTTCATAGCTCCTTTCTTCTATCTCCAAAGCCAGTAATGTGAAGTCCTTCTAATGTCTCATCTCTCTGACCTATCACTGTGAAGCCTAGACAGGCTCTCTGCTTTTAGGTATTCATGTGACTAGATTGGAATAATCAGGTTAATTTCCTTTTTCAAGGTCAAGTAATCAGTACCTTAAAAATCTTTAGCTATGTACCATAACATATGCACAATTCCAGAGACTAGGATGTAAACATCTTTGGGATGCTGTTATTTTGCCTACCACAGTGTGGAACAGGAATGGAGGTAGAACTTTTTAAAAATCTATAATATAATCACCAATACCTTTAGGTAATAAGATTGATCACCTAGAAGACTTAAGAGAATTTTGGACTTTTTTTGAGACAGAGTCTCACTTTGTTTCTGGGGTGGTAGAGTGCTGTGTCATTATAGCTCACAGCAGCCTCAAACTCTTGGGCTCAAGCAATCCTCTTGCCTCAGCCTCCCAAGTAGCTGAGACTACCGGTGCTCACCACAATGCCTGGCTTTTTTTTTTTTTTAGAGATGGGGTCTCACTCTTGCTGAGGCTGGTCTGGAACCTGTGAGCTCAGGGCAATACACCCAGTTGGCCTTCCAGAGTGCTAGGATTACAGGCATGAGCCACCTCACTGTTTTTTTCTGCATGGTTTTTATTTGCATTCATTTGACTCTCCAAATGTGAAATCTGGGGACACGGAGGGCTGATTGTAATTGAATAAAGTGGTAAAATCCTAACTTACTAGAAATACAAAAAACATACATGAATTAAAAATATGTAAAATAGGGTGGCACCTGTGGCTCAGTGGGTAAGGCGATGGCCCCATATACCGAGGGCGGCAGGTTCAAACTCAGTCCCAGCCAAACTGCAACAAAAAACAGCCAGATGTTGTGGCGGGTGCCTGTAGTCCCAGCTATGCGGGAGGCTGAAGCAAGAGAATTGCCTAAGCCCAACAGCTAGAGGTTGCTGTGAGCTGTGACATCACAGTACTATACTGAGGGTGACAAAGTGAGACTCTGACTCTAAACAAAGAAACAAAAAAAGGAGTACGATGGTACATATACTTTGTATACTTTCCAAATCTTCCTATCATGAAAAAAAATATATATATATTTTTGAGACAGAGCCTCAAGCTGTCACCCTGGATAGAGTGCTGTGGCATCACAGCTCACAGCAACCTCTAATTCCTGGGCTCAAGCGAGTCTCTTGCCTCCGCCTTCCAAGTAGCTGGGACTATAGGCGCCCGCCACAACACCCGGCCATTTTTTGGTTGCAGCCGTCATTGTTGTTTGGCGGGCCCGGGCTGGACTCGAACCCGCCAGCTCAGGTGTATGTGTATGTGACGCCTTAGCCCGCTGAGCCACAGGTGCTGAGCCCTATCATGAATATTATTATTATTTTTTTATTGTTGGAGATTCATTGATGAATGTTATTTTTATTAAATAAAAATAATAAACTTTACTGCTAAAAAAAAATAGTACTCAAAGAAAGTGAAGACACACACATACTATGTCCTGAGACTATAAACTATATTGTTTCATAATTAATTTAGATGTCTAATGTCACTTCAATAAAGTTATAATGGGGAACATTTTAATGTAATTAAAAAATTAAACCACATCATAACACAATGTATTTAGTACAACAAATAATCTAAATAATTTAGGGAATTTGGAAAATGAATAGGATAATGGGGAATTATTTTCTTATAAAATATAAAACACATTTTGAAGCTGCAATGCAGAGGACTGAAGTAGAAATAAATACCAAAAGGCTATGGAGCAGAACAGTGATGATAGAAATAGGCCATCCCTGGAACACTCACCCGGATCAAACAATACTAGTAAAAATTTAACTTGAGTTCTGTTGGAAGAGTGAAGGCAAACAAATGTTCTTACCTAGTACTTGCCAAGGAAATAAAGGGCTTGATGTTAACTCAATTTGTTAAGAAATTAAACACTAGATAAAGATTTATTTCTTCATAGCCGTTTTAGAAGAGTTGTCATTGAACAGAATTTTTAAATTTTTTTAATTGACCAAGAAAAGTCATAAATATCTATTGTGACCACATTGCAAAATGGCTAAATCAAGCTAATTAACGTATATACTATTTCATATTCTTATTCTTTTTGTGGTCAGAATACTTAAAATCTACTATCTTCAGAATAATCACAAAAGACAGTTTTATTCTTGGAAATTGTCAGCTCTGTGTGAAATCATGAAACCGCTATGTTTATCAAAAGATTTTGATTTTTCAAAAGATATTTTTTCTTATAAACTATGTGCCATGTGGGAAGAAAAGGCTTCTGACACTTGGAAAATCTTATTTTATAACTCCAAATAGCTAAAAAAATTACTCAAGCTTTCCAACTCCTGTTTGATATCTGTTAAAGCTCAGTTAGCCAAAGACCCCCAGGTCTAACCTATAGTTTATTGATTTGCAAGAAAGGGAGCAGATTCCAGAGGTCCCCGCCGTAGGGAGAAGGGGAGCCATCTTTGGTAAGCTTTGATAGTTTCCTACAGGATTCTGGAGCAGCAATAAGGGAAGAGAGACCAGCTCAGGGCAGGATGCTGTTTCTGCAGTAAGATTAGGAGAAGCAGGAATTAACTAGGGGTCGGGTGCTGTCATGAGATGAGGGTGCTTTAGCAACTAGATATTTGTAGTTGGAGATGGTTGTAGCAAAGTAGGTTTGTGGGTGTCATAGGTAACACAGCAGTTGTCACACAAAGAGGAATTCATGATGACTTTTCACAGCTACCGCAGAACTTTGGAAGAAACACCATTTCCTGTAAACCTTGCAGCTGGCTTTTTTCACATTTGTCCTCCCAACCTGATTAAGAGCAGTGCTACTGTTTTCCTTTTCGGTTCTTTAGACTCAGTGAGGATTTTACTTTTTCATATCTATAGAAACAACTCAAGTTAATTCTCCTGTTTGTCAGAGCTTCAGAAGATAGCCATGTCTGTTGATATAAATAACTTTGACAATCCAATAGAAAAAGCAGTGTTAACTTTATGCAGTTTTCATTCACCATCATGCTATGAAGACATGGATTAATGATTAAGCAGATTCAATGTAAGAATGATATAGTGTTTGGTTTTGAGTTTCAATACAAAGAAGAGACAAAATGAAGTACTGGACGTGAGTTCTTTTTTTTTTTTGAGACAGAGCCTCAAGCTATTGCCCTGGGTAGAGTGCCATGGCATCACAGCTCACAGCAACCTCCAACTCCTGGACTCAAGCGATTCTCTTGCCTCAGCCTCCTGAGTAGCTGGGACTACAGGCACCTGCCACAATGCCCAGCTATTTTTTGGTTGTAGTTGTCATTGTTTGGCAGGCTCGGGCCAGATTCGAACCCGCCAGCTCTGGTGTATGTGGCTGGTGCCTTAGCCACTTGAGCTACAGGCTCTGAGCCTGGAGGTGAGTTCTAACCGGGGATCAGATAAGCAGCCAGGTCATTACCCTGAGCTGAATGGGTGGGCTAGGGGTGGGAGTATGAGAGGAAGAATCCTTCAGAAAGGGGAAGAATTCAGCGCTTAATGTCATTTGTTGATTATCTTTTCGACATAGCTTTTCACTGGACCAGAATGAAGTTTCAGTCACCAGTGTCATGGTGCTTCCTCTAATATCTTTTATTCCCTTTGTCTTCAGAACCTTCAGAAAGGTGGTGCTTCCAGTAATAGGTTCAGAAGGAGCAGTGATTCTCCAAGTTGTCTCATCCCTTCCTTCCACTCTTCAATCCTAGCCCCCCTTTCCCCAGTCTCCATCTCTCCCTCCTCCCTGCCCCAAGTCACATTTCCACTTCCCCCTCCCCATGGGGAAGGACTGAGTAGAAAATAAATTAAACAGAAAGAAAAGGCTTATGTTAACCAGTTTGATGTCAGTATGTCAAACTATATAAAACCAATATCTTGTACCCCATAAATGCATTAATGTACACAGCTATGATTTAATTAAAAAAAAAAAGAAATAGTAGGAGTGGTCATTCTGTGGATGTGAGAAATGGTAAGATTGGGGATGGGCATCTCTACTGGGTTGCTGAAACTAGAACTAGGCCAAGGCAGACTTGGCACATAAAAGTGTTTACATAACTGTTGGATAAAGTCCACATGAAATTCCTAGGTAAGGGGAAAAGCATTCAGAGAATAAGCAGAACAATTTCTAAATGTACCTAAACTAAAATTAAGGGGTAGCAAACTGGGATATGGAAGAATGGACTCATTATTTTGACAAATAATCTTATTAAACATAAAAGGAAAGAACTAGAATTACCTTCTGGGAAATACAGGCTCTCTGGGATATCAGCATTTTGAAAGCGAAGCTATGTCTAAGGTTTGGTAGACAAATGATCCTGAAAGTTAACCACATTATAGAAAATAGGATGGAAAAGGCAGCTGAGAGAACACAGTGGCAATCTGAATGCATGATCTTAATAATGTTTGCCATTTAATATTTGCTGTTTAATATCTATTTGTTTCATGGTGAGAGGAAACTCATGAAAGTTGAATTAAATCAGTGATGAAAGATGCCCAATCACCTTAAGTATGCTTTTGTTAGGTATTATTAACATTTTGTGATTTCTGGTCATAACATACAGGACAGTCCATGTTTCTTAGGGTGAAATAAGCATTATTACACTTTTTTAATTTTTAATTTTTTTTTTTTGAGACAGAGCCTCAAGCTGTCACCCTGGGTAAAGTGCCTTGGCATCACAGCTCACAGTAACCTCCAACTCCTGGGCTTAAGTGAGTCTCCCACCTCTGCCTCCCAAGTAGCTGGGACTACAGGTGCCCGCCACAACATCCGGCCATTTTTGGGTTGCAGCTGTCATTGTTGTTTGGCTGGCCCTGGGGCTGGATTCAAACCCGCCAGCTCAGGTGTACGTGGCTAGTGCCTTAGCCCGTTGAGCAACAGGCACTAAGCAAATTTTTAAATTTTTAATTGTTATAAATACATAATAGTGGTACATATTTATGGGGTATATGTGATGTTTTGATACAGGCCTATAGTGTGTAATAATCAAATCAAGGTAAGGGAGGTATCAATCACCTCAAGCATTTATCATTTCTCTGTATTAGGAACACTTCAATTCTATTCTTTTAGTTATTTTAAGATACAACTTATGGTATTGCTATCAAATGTTAGATTTTTTTTCTTTTCCAGTGACAGCTATTCCCTTGGAATTAAATATTAAATCTTCTTTATTCTGCCTAACTGAATCTTTGCACCCATTACCATCCCCACTCTATCTTCCTTCCCCACTGCTCTTCCCACTCTCTGCAACCATCATTCTCTCTGTCTCCTTGAAATGAATTGTTGAAATGAACACAAGGGATAGCATGAGAGATTTGTTTCTTTGTGTTGGTTTATCTCACTTAACTTAATTTCTCTAGTTCCACCTATGTTGCAAATTAAAAAGGACTTAATTGTTTTATATAGCTAAATAATATACCATTGTGTATACGTACCTCATTTTTAAGCATCTTCTTCCTATTGTAGGGAAAGGGAGAAAATAAGATAAAGAGGAATGTTCTAGGATTACCTATAACTGAAATGGTTGAAAAACCTGTCTAAGACTCGGCACCCATAGCTCAGTGGTTGGGGTGCTGGCCACATGCACTAGGGCTAGTGGGTTCAAACCCGACCAGGGCCTGCTAGACAACAATGACAACAATAACAAAAAAATAGCCTGGCTTTGTGGCAGGCGCCTGTCATCCCAGCTACTGGGAGGTTGAGGCAAGAGAATCGCTTAAGCCCAAGAGTTTGAGGTTGCTGTGAGCTGTGATGCTCATGGAACTCTACTGAGGGTAGTATAGTGAGACTGTCTCAAAAAAACAAACAAACAACAACAACAAAAAACTTACCTAAGCACCTAATATAATGGTACTTTAAGGAATTCGTCTTTTTTTTTTTTTTTTTTTGAGACAAAGCCTCAAGCTGTCGCCCAGGGTAAAGTGCTGTGGCATCACTGCTCACAGCAACCTCAAAGTCCTGGACTTAAGCAATTCTCTTGCCCTAGACTCCCACACAGCTGGGACCACAGGTGGCCTGCTACAACACCTGGCTATTTTTGGGTTGTAGTTGTCAACGTTGTTTGGCAGGCCCATGCTGGATTCGAATCCGCCAGCTCTGGTGTATGTGGCTGGTGCCTTAGCCACTTAAGCTACAGGTGCTGAGCCCAGGAATTTCTCTTTTTAAGATAGGATAAACATAATTTGAAAATGATACTAAAGAAATAACAACATCATTAGCTAATTTGTGATTTATACATTTATCAAGTCCAGGAAAAAGTAAAGTTGAAATATTTTAGTTTATTTATCAATATATTTTTCTTCAACATCAACAGACTATAATCAAAATCAGTGTATAGGGCAGCACCCATAGCTAAATGGGTAGGGCACTGGCCACACACACTGAGGGTGGCAGGTTCAAGCCCAGCCTGGGCCTGCTAAACAACAATGACAACTGCAACAAAAAATAGCCAGGAGTTGTGGTAGGTGCCTGTCATCCCAGCTACGTGGGAGGCTGAGGCAAGAGAATCTCTTAAGCCCAAGAGTTTGAGGTCATTGTGAGCTGTGATACCCCTGCACTCTACCGAGGGTGATATAGTGAGACTCTATCTAAAAAACAGAATAATAAAACTAAATAAATAAATAAGCAAAATCAATGTATGTTAGAGAAGCATATTGATACTTAAAATAAAAACATTTTTAAGTGCTTGCAATAGCATTTAAAATCTAGATTTGTTTGACGGTATTTATGAATTAAATGTATACTACCTAATATTTGAAAAAGTGTTTGCTAAGAATTAGGTGAGAACAGACATGTGAGATTGATAATTTTTCTTTTTCTTTTTTTCTTTTTTTTTGAGACAGAGCCTCAAGCTGTCACCCTGGATAGAGTGCTGTGGCATCAGAGCTCACAGCAACCTCCAATTCCTGGGCTCAAGCGAGTCTCCTGCCTCCGCCTCGCAAGTAGCTGGGACTACAGGCGCCCGCCACAACGCCCTGCCATTTTTTGGTTGCAGCTGTCATTGTAGTTTGGTGGGTCCAGGTTGGATTCAAACTCACCAGCTCAGGTGTACGTGGCTGGCGCCCTAGCCCGTTGAGCCATAGGTGCCGAGCCGGTAATTTTTCTTTTTATTTTGAGACAAAGTCTCACTTTGACACCCTTGGTAGAGTGCCATAGCGTCATAGCTCACAGCAACCTCAAATTCCTGGGCTTAAGCAATTCTTGACTCAGCCTCCCAAGGAGCTGGGACTACAAGGGACTGCCACAATGCCGGGCTATTTTTAGAGATGAGGTCTTGCTCTGGCTCAGACTGGTCTTGAACCTGTGAGCTCAGGCCATCTAGCCTCCTCAGCTTCCCAAGTGCTAGGATTGCAGGCGTGAGCCACCACGCTCAACTGAGATTGGTAAGATTGAAATACATTTGACTCATGAAAATGGAGGTTTCATGTCATTCAAATTAGTGGATAATTTATAAGTATTTATTGAGTGCTAACTGTATACACAATAATATTAAATTTTGTCTTTAAGGGAGAAAAGTTTTTATTGATTCTTTATAATCATATGATCCAAAGACAACCATAAAAGTAACATAATATAGCATTGACTAATTTCATAAATATTGAGCAAAAGCAGATTAGAAGAGTTGCCATGGCAGAAATTAAATGGAGCACAATTCTTCCTGACAGCCTAAAACATATTTATGTTTTGCATATTGCATGTTATCATTTTCTTGTTCATGATGAATTCTTTAGATATTCATAAAATCTTTTAAACCTGACTGGTTTGATATGAGGTTAACCTTTTAACCAGTAAGTAATTCCTGATAAGGAATTTTAATATGAATTATCTCTTTGGAAAATACTTCTCTAAAAAATTATTTTGAAGAGAAAAAATTCCTATGTATAAATATCTGAAATGAGCAATTATAGTGGCATCTCAGAGGAAGTTGAGATCTTTTTCTCCAACAGCTAAATAGCCTTTTGGTAGCTTGTCTCAGGGGTTATACTGAGGAGCTAAGATTTCCCTGGAGAATGTCCTAAGGATAAAGACTAAATTTATATTTTGGCATAAGAAGCAACAACAGTTCCTTCTGGAGTTTAGAGAATCAAACTTAAATTAAAAGTCAGTCATTTCTACCCTAAATAATGTCTGGGTTGCTAAAAGGAGGAATATCAAGATGTGGTAAAGAAAGCAAAAATCCACAACACTTTCTCTCCCCCTCCAAATTTTTATCATCATAACAACATAAAGTTTTGTTTTGTTTTTTTTTTTACTTAACCTTTTTGTCTTTAGATTTCTTTGGGTTCATATCATTAAATATACTTTGATGATTTTTTTTTCTCATTTTTACTTTCCATATTCCAGTCTTACACAAAAGTTGGCAACAAATAGAAGAACATGGGCCAAATTCATCATTCATATATAATTACAGTGGTAAAAATAACTTCTCTTTGAATAAGACTTTATCGTTTTGAAGTGCTTAGCTGTATGTTTACCCATTTCGCAAAAACCTTTGAGGTAAGTATGGCATGTGGTCCTATATCTTTTGACCCATGAGGAAACTGAGGCACAAGTTGGTTTGTGATGAGCTAAAAAAAAAACCCAACAATATTAGTCTGAGCAAGTCTCATGGTTCCTACTCTGAATTTCCAACCCACAGACTAGCCCATGATAGCCATACTCTTTCTGAGTGTATGGCCTCCTATGGCAGGGGTTCAGCTAGAAATTTTGGACCCTTTATTAAATGAATCAGAAAAGAACATCTTTATGCTATATTAAATGTGAAATATAGAGTTGCATTGATCCTTGGAAAACTCAGTGGCCATCTGCATGACAGAGCTAAAAGAAGCTACAATGAAGGCACCCCAACTCTTGTTCTTCTCCCTCACAGCTTCCAAGTAGATGAGGGAAACACAAGTAATTAATACTCAAAGGACTTAAAAAATAATTTCCAGCAAGAGTTGCCAGGGTCCCACCCTGGGAGCAAGGTCCTTGAACACCTGTGTTACCTGTGGCAATTGACTGAGGAAATATTAAAGTTAAAAGTGGTGAGAAATAGAAAGAGAGGACACATAGGATAGAATTTTCAAAGGTGGGACATGGTGGACCTTTGCCAGCTTGTGGGGCTCCTGTGAATGGCTCTGAGTATTTGTTCCACCCAGCTTTTATTGAAGGCTATTTTCTCATGTAGCTAAAAGGGTAAGTTGAGGAAGTAGAAACATCAGCAGTTTCTCTGAGTAAGCATGTAGTTCTTATTCTATCTATAATCATTAACTTTATGGGTCTGGGCAGCCTGGAGAAATCCAGAACCTGAGCCTGCTGTCTGTAGTCACACACAGATCTCTTGGGAAGAGGTTAGAGTCCTCTAGTTTCTCTGTGGAGCAGACTCAGTGGCATCCATTCTCCTCTGAAGAACTGGTGGAAAAGAGGAATTTTCCTCTCACCTCCACCCAAAGGCGTTTCCCTTAGGATACAAGCTCTCTTGCACATATCTCAGGGATTTAACTGTTCCCTTGATCTCTGCCCTGGTCTTAATACAAATCCCCACAGTGGGTACTTGCTCTAATTGTTGACTAGGGAGGGGTTGACCTGGTTAATGTTCCTCCCCAGGCCTTGCGCACAGCTTCTGCTATGGCCATTGTTCTTCAGAGTGCTTACAGACCCAGTAGGGGGGTTTTCAAGCTGTATCCCTCACAGGCCAGGCTTCCAGTGATAGCAGGGGCTGCTCAGACAAGTAATTTAAATGCTCCTTTAAAAGAATGCTAACTAAACTGTTTATATTCCACCTTGTTCAGCTTATTTCTCTGTTTTCCCCCTTTTCTGGGGAGTTTTCCCTTGCCAAGAATGGGGTCTTTTGTCCCCATTCTCCCTGCAGAGTTACTTCCTGAGGCTTAGGGAACTCAGCTGAAATGAGGAATACAAAAGCAGCATCCAGGCACTGAGTAAGCTTCCTTGGTTGAATCACGTCCTCCGATTCTGTGACTTCCTGATTTGCCTCTCGGGAGTCCTCCAGCTTCCAGGCTTCTAAATCTTGCAAAAGCTTCCTCTGGTTAAACTAATGTCCTGTGTTTTAAAATTGTGTATATTTGTTTTTGTTTTGTTTTGTTTTGTTCTCTCAGGGAAAAAAGAAGATAAATTTTCTATCTCAAAACAGTGTGTGATCTAAAGTAGCAGCTCTTAGTCCTGATGTTCAAAAATATACTCATATCGGGGTCCCAATTCAGAGATTCTGACTTAATTGGGCCTAAGGAAGAACATTTTTTAAAGCCCTCAAGGGATTCTAATGTGTAGCTAGGGCTGAGAATCATTCACTTTCCCCCAAAATATGATAGATGTATTTTAGAGAAGCTCTAAACAAAAGTTCATCAGATAATGCAACATTGCCCACCTTTACTTCTTTACAAGGAAGATTAAGAGGATATAAACCCTGAGGAAATGTCACTTTTGGAAAGGGATTGAGTAGTAATGCACTTATTAATGAATATGGACTTTAACTGAGTGGGTTCCACTGTTCTATTTGTTTCATGCTAAAAAAACTTTAGAAATTGTGCTTTCATAGTAGGGAGAACATTTGACCCAGTCACAACAACTTAGAGGCACAAGCGAAACTTTGACAAGGCAGAAGTAGGAGAGGAAGATTTCCAAGAAAGAATGATGTTCATGTTTTTAAAATACAAGTTGGACTAAAAATATGAACTAGGGAGGAATTGGAGCTGCATGACAAAAGTGGGACCTGTGTTTAGAGCCTCATAGCTCAAGAGAAAGATGCTCCTACAATTACTCCATCATATTTTTTAATATTTCAGGGTACAGTTCTTGCAAGATGAGATAATGATTTTTCTTTCTTTCTTGTCATAGAAAAGGAAAAGCAAAAGGCATTATTAATTTAATTTAATTGCTTTTTCCTGGATAGCTTGTCATACTTGGCAGCAGGATATAGTGGAAATAATGTGTACTTGGGACACAGTCAGACCTGGAATCCTAGCCTGATTCAGGCTATTTATTGGAGCAAGAAAGGATCTTTATGTATTGAACTGTGCATCTCTTTTGTTTCTGGAGATCCTGACCACTTTCTCAAGAACAAAAGGCATCTATATTCCCTTAGCATTAGGTACACCTTAGGTAAAGAGAAAGAACAGATAATTTTCAAATTTTTTTTCTTTGAATCTGGACTTTGAGAATAAGAAGACTGTCAGGGAAGCAGAGACAGGGTATCTGCCATAAACATTTGCCTCTTCCTAGGGGAGCATTCCGTGAAGATGGGTCGACCAGAGGAGGAGACCAGGGAAAGAAAAGAATAAGAGCTCTGGGGAGAGGACATCTCACAGGTGGTGCCCTTGTTGTGTAAAGACCTTTTGAAAAGATCTGCTCTGCCCGTCCTGCAGAGATTCTGGTGTGATGGGGGGAGACATGAATATATTTTGAGTCTCCAAGGCAGCTTTGACACACAACCACTGTGATGGAAAGCACAGCATCCAATGGGAAGTGGGCACTTAATAACTGTTGATCTCTTGCTTCCCACCTTTTCATCAATTTCAGCATTACCCACATGCCCTCATCACATCAAATGTTTATTATTGCAAAAATATCCTCATTAACGTCCCAGAATTTAATTTCGTTGGATAAAATTATTGCTTTTCCTTTGTCATCGCCATGACTGGAAAACTACTGACAAATTTACTCCCATCTTTGAAGAAAAGTCCCACATCTCTACAGCTTAATATTTTGAATAAATTCATGCCGACATGCCTACTCTATCCTAATGAGCTCTTCAAATAGTCTGCCCTGAGTACATTCAGCTGCACAGAATTAACGATAATAGATAATGTATCCGGCTTTTTTCAATTGTTAGGCTTTATCATTTTTAAACTATCTTGTACCAGGTCGCTTTAAATGTTATTTCATCCATCATCAAAACAACCATAGAGAACACTATGGTAATGTGATTTCATCAATTAAAGTTTTGTAAGTTATATAAAGAACCAACTGTGCCTTGGGCCTTTTGAAGGTCCAAGTGTGGTCTGGACTAAAGTCAGCATCACCCTTAGAATTGCAGAATCGTAGGCTGTATATTACCTGAAACCCAGAAGGAGCAAGTTAAAAATACCGTTGGGGGATCCATTTGCACATTACAATTTAAGAAGGCCCACAAGTATTAGCGTTTAGCCAGTTTAGCATACTCTACTTAACTCACTCAGTTAGCTGTTAATTGAAGACGAATACCTGTATTCATGTTAGAAAAAAGGTACCACAGCAGTAATAGAAGCAAAAAATATTCATAATGCATATGCACATATTTACTTTCTATGAAGAAAAACCTCAGGATTTTCTGTTTTTTGTATCATCCTGTTCAACAACAACAAAAATACTAACTTGACTCACTGACTCTTGGACTATCCAGACAACTTCAAAAATCCATTAGGTTAAATCTGAAATATGTCCAAGGCATCAAAAGGGTCAAGGATCATCATACTCATTAGTTTTACAACTACTGTATTAAGGACAGTCATTGAAAAATACCATTACAACTTTTTAAAGAATACCCAAGGGAAAAGCTTCTCAGCAATGAAGCCTCATTCATATTTGGAGACTATACTGAAAAATAAATATAATCTACAAAGTTTGCTCTTTCATTTGCTTCATCAAGCAATGATAGTAATATCGAAACAAAAGTGCTTAATACTGCTTTTAATCTGAGAGATTGGCCGGGCATGGTGGCTCAAATTTATAATCCTAGCACTCTGGGAGGCCAAGGCAAGTGGATTGCCTGAGCTCACAGGTTTGAGACCAGCCTGAGCAAATGCAAGACCTCCCTAATCTCTAAAAAATAGCTGGGCATTGTGGCAGGCACCTGTAGTTCTAGCTACTCGGGTGGCTGAGACAAGAGAATCACTTGAGCCCAGGAGTTTGAGGTTTCTGTGCGTTATGATGCCATGGCACTGTACCAAGGGTGACAAAGTGAGAATCTTGTCTAAAACAAAACAAAACAAAACAAAAAAACCCCCGCAAATCTGAGAGATTTATGTGTTTGACAATAGTAAAGGTCCTTTCTTCTTGATGGCTACAGCACATTTTAAAAATATAATGAAAATCATAGCTTCTGGTTCCAAAAATTAACTATAGGTCATAATACTTTGATATCTTTTAACATATCCAAAGAATAAATGTCATTTCTGAGTTTGACTAGAGATAAGCACCTAACTACATACTACTAAAATAAGTATCTCAAAATAATTTTTATATGCATCATTATTTAATGTAACATTACTGTCTTAGCTCACTTTTTGCTGCTGTGACAAAGACTAAAAATATCTGAGACTAGGTAATTTACAACGAACAGGAAATTATTGGCTCACAGTTCTGGATGCTGGGAAATCTAAGATTGAGGGGCTGGCATCTGGTGAGGGCTTTCTTCCTGCGTCATCCCATGGCAGAAGGTGTCATCTTATGGCAGAAGGGAAAGAGAACTAAAAAAAAGGAGCGAACATGTCCTTTTATAAAGTCACCAATCCCATCCATAAGGATGGTGCCCTCATGGCCTGATCATCTCTTTAAAAATATCGCCTTTTAATACTGTTACAAAGATAATTAAATATCAAGGAATTTTGGAGGGGACGAACATTCAAACCATAGCAACGACTACTGATTAGTATTACGATAACCGAGTTTAACTGCGGACTGTGGACTGAATGTTTGTGTCTCTTCAAACTTACATGTTGAAGCCCTAACCTCCAGTGTGGCTATATTTGGAGGCAAGACTTTTAAGGAAATAAATGAGGCTACGAACATGGGGCCCTGATCCAATAGGGTTAGTGTTGTTATAGAAAGTACGTCATAGAGCTCTCTTTCTGAGTGTGAGAATTCAGAAAGAAAGCAGCCTTTCACAGTCCAGAAAGAGAGCCCTCACCTGAAACTGACCTTGCCATGTTTGATCTGGGACTTCTACCCTCCGGACAGTGAGAAGATAAATTTTTGTTTTTTAAGTCACTCAGTCTATGGTATTTCATTGTGGCAATCCAGCAAACTATTACACGACCAGTTTTCAGTTTTGTTAATACCATAAAGAGAAGGAAGTTAACTGTAGGTAATTTCATTTGAGGAGTGTTCTGACTTTTGGCAAATATGTAATCTCAAAGTTCTCTTCAAATCACTGAAGAAGTTTCTGCAGTTCCTACAAAGTGCTTTACAGGGACATATTTTGGGGTGTCATTGAGTATGCTATTTCTAACATGTTTATTTATCTGGTTTCATCTCTCATAGAAAATGAAAAACTAAAAATATGAAAAATACAGATTTACCATTCCTAATCAAAATATCTGAAGTTTAAAATGTTCCAAAATCCAAAACATTTTGGGCAAAATTCTACATGTGATCGCCTATGATGTGTTGTATATATTATTGCAAAAATAGTATAAAATGACTTTATGGTTGTGTGCATAAAATGTATCTGAAACAAATAAATGTCATGTTTCGACTTGTGTCCCATACACAAGGTATTACATTATGTACGTGCAAATATTCCAAAATCAAAAATTCAAAATCTGAAACACTTCTGGTCCTAATGGTTTTGGCGATAGGGTACCCAAAGTGTATTAGAAGTCAGGGTAAATTTGTATACCTCTGTGTCATAGAAGCTGGCAGATTCTTATAGGAGGAAAAATGTAAAATCTAGTTTGTGGACTGTATCTTTTTTTTTGAGACAGAGCCTCAAGCTGTCGCCCTGGATGGAGTGCTGTGGCATCACAGCTCAGGCGAATCTCTTGCCTCCGCCTCCCAAGTAGCTGGTACTACACGCGCCCGCCACAATGCTCGGCCATTTTTTTTGGTTGCAGCCGTCATTGTTGTTTGGCGGGCCCAGGCTGGATTGGAACCCGCCAGCTCAGGTGTACGTGGCTGGTGCCTTAGCCCATTGAGCTATAGGCGCCGAGCCTGTGAACTGTATCTTAAATATAAGTTTAAAGTATAGTTTACAAAAATAAGCTTTACCTCAATAGCGGATATTCTTCAAAAGTCATCAAGACAATGAGTATACAGTAGAACCTCCATAGCTGACCACTCCCTACATTGACCACCTCCTTCAGTTGATCTAATTTTCCCAGACCAGACAGGTATCACATGTATATATCAGTACAGTAGGCCTATTTTCTTATGTTGACCACTAGTCCTTTGGGTAGTCAACCTACGGAGGTTCTACTGTATCTTGTTTCTCTCAATCTAAAGATAAGGCAAAAATTAAATGCCTTTAGAAGTAACGGTTCTATCAACTACCAAAACTCCATAACATGTAGGGACTGTGTTCTCTGTTACAGCACAGGGCTAGCCCAGTGCCCGGCAAACAGAATCAGCTTATATAGAATTTATATTTATAAAATGAATAATGAAATAAATAGTGCTGCATCTGGAAGCTGGAAGCATTAGGTATCTGAAAAATGTCCTTATGAATGATGCAAATCTTGGTTTTTTACTGTTTAATTGTATTTCTAAAAGAAGTAGTTCATTTTTGGAGCATCAACAGTGAAAAGTTGTTTTACTAAGGTTTATCTGCTATTATCTCCTTGTAATTTCTTTCATTTATTGAGTACACACAGTACAAAAATGCACACAGTATTAAATTCTAGTGCTTTTGCAATAAAGTCTCCTAACCATCTAGTGCTTTCCCTGGTGGCAAATACAATTCTGTGGCATTTTTAATCTTCTCCTAACTACTATTAAATGCAAAAAATTAATTTTATTCATTATTGTTTAGTAGATGTTGCTCTAAAGAGGCAGGTTTTCTTTTTTATGAGGCAAACTTGCTGTAATTAGAATAATTTGCATCTCATAGATGAAATGTTGTCCAAAATTCAATGATCTGAGGTGTTCTTCGAACATTAAAGTAAAAATGTGTTTTGTTGTACTTCATTACCCCTGGATAAAATAGAATTTGGCAGAAGCAGAATCTGGAGTCATGTCAAGTTTATTCCAAGAGTTTCCAATGAGAGATCAGGCTGTATCAAAAACCAAGGAGGCTGGCTTGGTACCTGTGGCTCAGTGGGCTAAGGCGCCAGCCACGTACACCTGAGCTGGCAGGTTCGAATCCAGCCTGGGCCCGCCCAACAACAATGATGGCTGCAACCAAAAAATGGCCAGGTGTTGTGGCAGGCACCTGTAGTCCCAGCTACTTGGGAGGCGGAGGCAAGAGACTCGCTTGAGCCCAGGAATTGGAGGTTGCTGTGAGCTGTGATGCCACAGCACTCTATCCAAGGTGACAGCTTGAAGCTCTGTCTCAAAAATGAATAAATTAATTAAAAAAAAAACAAACCAAGGAGGCA
>CAUYON010099907.1:0-16745 GCA_963573935.1 Arctocebus calabarensis
GGCTCAAGCGAGTCTCCTGCCTCCGCCTCCCAAGTAGCTGGGACTACAGGCGCCCACCACAATGCCCGGCCATTTTTTGGTTGCAGCCATCATTGTTGTTTGGCGGCCCGGGCTGGATTCGAACCCGCCAGCTCAGGTGTATGTGGCTGGTGCTTTAGCCCGTTGAGCCACAGGTGCTGAGCCTACTTTTGTTTTCTTTAGAAGTCTTTTGTTATCTCTGATTAGGAAAGTAATATATGGGCCTACTTTTGTGGTTCATGCCTGTAATCCCAGTGGTTTGGGAGGCTGAGGTGAGAGGATTACTTGAAGCCAGGAGTTCCAGGCTGCAGTGAGCTATGATTGTGCCACTGTACCCCAGCCTGGGTGACAGAGACTCTGACAAATAGAAAAGAAAGAGAAGGGAAAGGAAAGAGGAATAGGAAGGGGGAGGAGGGGGGGAAGGGAGGAAGGAAGGATGGAAAGAAAAAGAAAAATAATATGTGGACCAAAATTTGTATCATCCCAAAATGTATATATTGAAACCCTAACCCCTGGTGATTTGGTATTTGGAGGTGGGGACTTTGGGAGGTAATTAGGTAATAGCGTGTAGCTACTTTAAAGGACACTTAAAAAACGTTTTAAGTTTTAAGCAGCTATCCAGTGTTTGGGAGGTAATTAGGTCATGGGGGTGGACTCCTCATGATGGGATTAGCGCCCGTATAAAAAGAGTGCTTTCGTCCTCACTCTCTGCCACGCGATGACATATCGGGAAGATGGCTACCTGCAGACCAGGAAGGGTCCTCACCAGACTCCAAACAACTTGATCTTGGACTTCTAGCCTCCAGGACTGTGAGAAATTAATTTCTGTTATTTAAGCCACACAGTCTATGGTATTCTGTTATAGCAGCCAGAATTAAGATGACGATAACTGTAAAATAACCACACAAAACTGAATAAAAGAATGAGAATTCCCTGTTTCTTTGTTTCTGTTTTCTACTTCCCCCAGAGATAACCACTATTAACTGAGTTTAATGCTTATACTAGCACCTAGGCTTTGTCCCCCTGTAGGATCGTAGTATATATACATTGCTTTTCACCTGTTTTTTAATTATTTTAATTTTAATTTTTTTCAGGCACCAATCCTGGATATCTGCTTAAAACTTAAAATTCTTTTAAAATGTCCTTTAAAGTAGCTACATATTCTTCTGTGATACACGCATATAAAATACATCTTTACTCTCTCTACTGATCAATAATTGGATTCTTTTTTCCTTTGTATTTAGCAGTGCTTTTTACCTATACTGTAATACTTCAACCTACATTTTTATAGGATAAATTCCTAGGAGATAACTTGCTGAGTCAAAAAGAATAAATTAATATATAACGGTTGCTATCAATTGCCTTCCAAAAAAGGTACACCAATTTGCATTCCCATGACTTGTGTATTAACAGCCACTACACACCTTTAAGAAGGTTAGGCCTGGGCTCGGCGCCTGTGGCTCAACGGGCTAAGGCGCTAGCCACGTACACCTGAGTGGCGGGTTCGAATCCAGCCCAGGCCCGCCAAACAACAATGATGGCTGCAACAACAAAAAAAAAGTTAGGCCTGCTGATCGCCTGCTGCACCACCTGTCACTCAGTCCTACCTGCCTCATGTTCTGTTGCTCCCTTACGTCTTCGTACCACACACCTGTCATCTAACTCTCAATATGGTCTCAACACACCTCTACAAAATCATGAACACGTACACTTATCATATTAATTTATAAGCATCTGTACTCCCATTGCCTCGACATAAAGTGTTTGAGCTGCCTCACGGGAGAGATGGCGTCTAATCCATCTTTTTATCATTTCACATTCTTCTCTCCCAAAGAAACACCTATTCCAAACATCTCTTCTGGGCTGAAGACCTACAGAGGTAATGGTGGATTCAACATTTTGACATTTCTACTGGAAACTCGGTGCGTCCACGCCTTTTTCTACACACTTAAATGAATAAGTAAAATGAATAAAACAAGTCAGAAAAGCGGGGATGATCCTTATCATCTCTTCCTCACCCATCTCCTCATATCATTCCATCAGGAATACTGAATCTACCTTCTAAATAATATTCCGACCTGCCCACTTCAGTTGGCTGCTGCTGGCTGCCTAATCCATTCATTCATCTTCCACTCCACTTTTCTAGCACTCCTGGAGACAGAATGATCTTTTCAAAACTCAAATATGATTACGTCACCCTCTTCTGAAAACATGCTTCCCGTTGCTTTTAGGGTAAGACTAAAATCTATGTGGGCAGCGAAACCTTACAGCCTCACCCCTACTGTTCTTCCCTCCAGCCATACAGGCCCTCTTCCTCAATCCTTGCTTTCTTCTTTTCTTTTCTTTTTTAATTTTTTCTTACTCTGTCGCCCTGGGTAGAGTGTTGGCATCATCAAAGCTCATAGCAACCTCAAACTGCTGGGCTCCTGCCACCTTGATGATTTCTTTCTCTTCCTCCACTTCTGTCCCCTTTGCTGAGTTAACACGCCCATCAGAGCTTAACTTAAATGTGACATCCTGAGAGAAACTCTCCCTGAACACCCCTTTCAGATGTCCTCACACCACACAGAATTCTTCCTTCGTAACACTTCATGCAACTTGTAGTTGTTTATTTGTGCGATTAGATTATTGTCTTTTCTCCTGCCTAGACCATAAACTTCAGGAGCTCCATGGTGTCTGGGCGGAGAGCATTGACTAGTAAACACTGTAGCCGTTAGTGGGGAGGTGATGGATGCTGAACTAATGAAGGCGGGAGCTCGGTAATGTGTCACAGCATGATTTTTCGTTCTGTTTCCTTGCTGTACATTTCCTTTGCATTAAATAGTGCTTTTGCCTATGCTGTACTACTGGACTCACATGGTGTGAGTTTTTAGTGAGAGGCATTCTGCTTGACTGGGTCCCCGGTGGCAGTCCTCGGGGACCTGCCTATCCTGCTTATTCTGCGTGAAGACCAGGAGAAATGGAGATACTCTTCTCAAAAACATCTCCTTTAAAGAGCCTCTGCTTTGTGGTGGTGCCTCATCTCTCTGTCCTGCTAGTCACAGTCGGGCCTGCTACTCTTGGAATCCAGCCAGCCATTCTCTGAAAAGCACCCCCGTCACTTTAAGATTTTAGTCCCTTGCTTGGGCCATATATCAATGCTCCCTGCTGTAGTGGCTATGCTGTCTGCTGTTCAAATTTGTCCAATTAGACACAGCCCTGTGGGGTGGAATTCAGTGTGAAATGTGCCTGCCACTGACCAAGAATGAATTGGTGTGGAAAGCCCTCAGGGAGAGCCAACACAGGTCTTTCCAGGGCCGGCTCAGTACCCTCGGTGCTGACTACCCGCCCTGAGGCACAGGCTCACCCTCTCAACCCTGTGAGGCCTAATAACCGTTCAGGGCTGGGCAGGGAGGGCGGCCTCACGTAGGTGTGAGGCACAGTGGAGACTAAGAGCCAGCCCCCACAGATATGAAAGGTCAGGGCACCGCTGTGTGGCTGGCAGTTACTTGTCCTCGTCTCTTTCAGCCACTCCCCACCATGAGGGCAATAGAGCCGGTGGCCTGTGTGGTTCGGAGGGGACACAGTCAAACATTCAAAAGGCTCCAATCAGTAACTCAGCTGGCAGTACTGGGGGGCAGAGAGGAGCTTCTTAAAGCACAGGCAAATGTTTGATCATGAAGGGACTGCAGGGGCAATGGTTTTAAGATATTTTAGTATCTCTAACAAAAAAAAAAAATCTCATGTGCAACGACTCTTATTTTTTAAATGTTTATTTTTCCTCAAGCAGCCCGAACTTTTCTTCCAAAACTCTTGAAAACCTTTGCTAAAACTGTACATCAAATAGATGGACATTTACTAGTATACAAACTTGGGGCAGCCTCTCCCTCCTTACACAGTTATCAGACTCCACGGGGCTGAACGGGGGACCTTCTGCTTCGGTTCAATCCCAGTTCTAGAATTCCCTATGTGACCCACTCATATATCACCGTGGGCTTCGGTTTCATCATTGTGTGTAAGGAAGGCGGCTGGGTCCCTTTCGTCTCTGATTCATTCACTGAACATTGACTGAGTACTCGGCGTGTGTCTGGTACCTGGGATTCAGAGACTCAGAAAGGCAGAGTCTCTGCCTCTGGAGTCCTCGGCCTGATGGGAACAGACTCCCATAAGGTCCCACGTGCTTAGTGACCCAGCAGAGGCTTCCAAGAGCACCCTGAGCCAAAGACGTGCAAGGATCACATTATGAAAAGACACCAAATACCTCACAGACACTGTCAGTTGTTGTCTCCCATCCAACGTTTGACAATAAGCTATCCTTTTCCTCCAGGAGGAATATATGTATCAATAAGAAGGAAAAACGTGGGGCGGCGCCTGTGGCTCAGTGAGTAGGGCGTTGACCCCATATACCGAGGGCTGCAGGTTCAAACCCGGCCCCACCAAACTGCATCAAAAATTAGCTGGGCGCTGTGGCAGGCGCCTGTAGTCTCAGCTACTTGGGAGGCCGAGGCAAGAGAATCGCTTAAGCCCAAGAGCTGGAAATTGCTGTGAGCTGTGACTCCACAGCGCTCTACTGAGGGCGATAGAGTGAGACTCTGTCTCCACCAAAAAAAAAAAAAAAAAAAAAAAGAAGGAAAACATGTCTGGGTAAGAGGAAAAAAAAAAAAGAGCCAAGGAACCCACACAGGGACTTGGAGGGCCGCGCACACGTGGGGGCTGCTGCTTCTGCCCAGCTGCCCCGCAGTGGAGATGTCAGACACTTTCTGAATCCTTGGAGGGAAGCGGCGCTTATCAAGCAAACAGGGACCCACCTTCTGCCTGAGATGCCATACAGAGGAACTTGGTCACACTTCTCAGCTGAAAGTCACCTCCTTCACACATTCCCAGGGTTATAATTTTGATGTTTCTCAAAGTACTTTTACAATATCAACAAATTTTCTCTTTCAAATTAAAGAGAAGGGCTAGTGTCACCGCTTCAGTTTACAAAGTAAAAAACTAAAACCCAAGGCACTTCAGGGCCACTCTTGTGATTATACAACTGTCTACTGAGGGTCAAAGCGGAGACCTAGAACCCAGGGCTAGAACCCCTTTATGCCAATTTCTCACTATACTCCTTATTTCCTGTTATAGCAGAGAGCCCGATATAAATTCATATTTAACTAGTGAGATTTAAGAGGAAAAGAATAATCCCAATGGGTTATAAATGAGTCCTTCCCCTGGGGAAGTTTGGACTCTAGACAAAAGTCTTCTCATCTTTGAAAGACTCCCCTTTGTGAAATGAACAATCTGGCCTGTGGTCATCAGCTGTCTACCACTCTGGGTTACAGTGAATTTCCCCATGTGACGCTGAATCCATGTGACCATTCTACTTTTTCTTTCTTTCTTTTTTTTTTTTTAACCAACTGCTTAGCAGCTCAATCAAACCAATTGTGGGGCTTTCAAAAGGCATCAAAATAGCTACAACTCTCCCTGAAAAATTGGGAAAGTGCCTTGTTTTCAGGGAAAAATGTAAAGTACTCTCCCTAGGATCCTCAAACAGATATTCATTCCATGACAAATCCCCCTTTTCTCCCAGAGCCCCTCTCTCTTAAAAGAAAGGCTTAAAAATATCAACACCAATGAGATTATACTTTCAATTTACTTCTGGCCAAATTTTATTTTCAGCCTTGAGTAACTGGGAGTTCTTTATGGTCAAGGACAAAGAAACTAGAGGCTGGAAAAACTTCATTAAAAAACCAACCAACACAACTCACTTGTTTGAAACTGAGTAGAGATAGGAGAAAGGGAGGAAAAAGGACTAAAGAGTGGGAGGGAGAGCGAGGCCATGTTTCTGGCTGTGCCTCAGGTCTGAAGAAATGTCACAGCTGAACAGTGGCGAAGTTATAATCTCGCTCCTCAGAGGCCGGTGGAAGGCTTTGGGGGCATGGGTGTGACCCAGTAGGCAAAACAAGTCCTCACCAAGAGTGAGAGAAGAATCTTTCTGTTCCTAAAAACTGCTCAGTTTAACAGTGCCCCTGAAACAGTCTCCCTGAGACCTTCCCTCAGAGTGAGTCCCTTGCATTTGAGCGGGCTGTGGAATGAGCAAAGTGCCTTCTAGCCTCATGACAATAACCTGAAGAAATAGTAGGGCAGGTGTTGTCATCCACAGTCCACTGAGGAAGATACCAAGCTGAAGCTCGGAGAGATCAAACAACTAGCCAAGGTCATACAGTCTGCAGGGACTCAACTCCAACCCTCTGGGTCTCTCGTCTCCCAGTCAGAATGGCCAGAATGGAGAGCACTAGGTCAGTCCGACTCTCAGAGTCTTCAGCAGCCACAAGGACAATTTCCTGGTCAATCTTCCTAGGACTTGCTCTAGTGTGAAGAATTCCTGATGATAAGGACCAAAGGCCAGCCTAAGAGCCAGTCAACCAAGCAAGGTTCCCTGAAGATGAAGGAGCAAGGCCTCAGGGAACCAAAGGGCCTGTAGGGCTATGCAGTGGTCCACTGCAGGAAAGCTCTTCTTGACTGCCACCTCTCACCACCCTAGGCCAAATGGCCTCTTCTCAGGCTCATGGGCTGCTCACCATCACTGCTTTGACTCCTGCACTTCCTCGTGGTCCAGGACTACAACCGAACTCATTGTAAAAAGAGGTCATGAGCTTCCCCAAGATTCCAGAAGATGAATGGTTAAGGGGAACAGGAGGTAGGGTGGGAGTGTGAGTCCATCTCTCAGTCAAGTGTAATGAGCATCTTTCTTCTTCGGCTACTGCTCTGTCCTTCCTTGCGTTAAAAGGGTGCTACCATTTTATCTCATGTCACGTCTAGTCAGAAGATTGGATGCTGGGGGAAACTGAGAGCCTACCTTAAACAAATGAAAAGGGAAGCCGGAGATCTACTTTTAGTTATATTTGTAAAACTCATTAGAAAAAAAGGGATAGAAGGCCAAAAGGCACTAGATTAAAGATTCAGAGGACACAAGTTCTAGTCTCGGCTTTATTATTTATTAATTGTATGACGTGGAAAATCTTGACTTTTCTAGGCCTCATTTTAAAAAGTCTATAAAATGAACTAACGGTAATAATCCCTACCTAGACCACAGCATGCTGAAGGATCATCTGAGATAATGTATATGAAAGCCCTTTGTAAAGCATTACACACATGTGGTATATTATTATCATGCCCAAAGAGCTAATTATACATTCCAGGCGGATTGAAGAAACCCTCTTTGCCACTTAAAAAAAAAAATGAAACATATGTCCAAAGAAAATATTAGAGAAAGTCTAATTGTAATCCATGAGTCCTGTCATTAAAGTAGGTGAATGTTTTGTGACTTATGATAAGCAGAAGAGAAGTAGGCTGTACAACTTTGTAGTTAATTATATTCTTTCACCAGTAGACCCTAGCTGAGAGTCAGAGATGAGTAAGGAACTCAAGTCTTTTGGTTCACAGTATGGCTGTCTGGGCAGAGACCACCTGACAAAGAAGGAAAACCTGGGCTTTGGAGTAAAAAAGACCTAGTCTCTGAAAAACTGTGAGTTTATGAAGAAAAAGAAATTTAAAAGCTACCTTCAAAGACACATACCACTTTCCATTCAAATGCCATTATACTTAGTCTAAACTAACTAAAGAAGAAAAAAATTCAGTACTAAACTGAATTTTAGGGAGAGAAAAGAAATTAAACAATGTCAAAATGACAAACCATCAAAGAATTCTGATTTATTCATAAAAGAAATCTCTTTAACAGACCTAAATGGCTGGGCAAACTCTTGAATTTAATCTAGTGATCTACCATAAAAAAATGGGCCTCTATAGAGTATCAAGCAAATTTATAAGAATCTGATCAATATATTTGACACACCATTTAATTAGAATCGTCAGTGACAGAGACAACAAGAAAATCTAGCATCAACATTCTGACAGTGGAATAAATAAATAGATATAATTACTCCTCATACTAATCCCAGCAGAATTGTAAATTATCAAGCCAGACTGTACATCTGAGTTATAAGATTTCCTTAATATGATAGAGTTTGATGTAGGAGGTGTCATATCACCAATATTATGCCTTTTTATTAGAATAAAATGCTCTCTGAGGATTTCAAGTCAAGTGGTCAGAATGACCCTAGGTTCTCTGCACGTTACTTGCATCCCCTGATCCAAGACCCGGGGTGCTCTGCACATTACTCGTATCTCCCTAAGGTGCACAGGGAGAAGCTGCGGGGAGGGGCAGGCCTCAGGCAGAGGGAGATGCAGGAGTTGGGAGTAACTGTGCATTCTCTATTCTCGGAATCACAGACTTACAGAAGGATCGGCTTTAGAAATCTCTAATCCTCATCCAGAATTTGATAGAGCAGGAAAATGAAGATCAGAGAAGAGGACGGAGTTGCTCAAGGTCACATGGGTTCCTGGAAGAACCAGGTCAGAACCCAAGCTTTCCGATGTGTAGTACAAAGCTCCTCCTGTGTCACCGCAGTGCAGAAGCAATTGCTGAGGTGGTCAGCTAGAACGCAGCCAATATGACTATTATCATACCAAAAGGAAGGAATGCACTCTCTAGCAGGGGCCAAGAGAAATTATAGTTAACATTTAACATTATGGGACCAACTTCAAAGACACTCCAGCTGGACTCTAATAATGGGAGATGAAACTGCTAACACTAGCAGAAAGTCACAGGTGGACAGCGCTGGCTGGAAATAGCACATATCCTCCAAGCAGAAGTGCTCTTCAAATACCCCAACATAAGGCCTCTGCCTCACTACAGGGTGGGGAGAAATATGGGAAATAACCTCTGTCCATGTGCAGTTCAACATGTTATTAAGCTGTGCATCCCTTGTTAATGTTCCAGAACACTCAGAAGTGTCCACATTTGCCAACTGGGGGGAGGGTGGAGGCTGCTGATAACAATGGGGCAGGGAGATGGTGCCGCTTAGGTGGGCTTCAAGACAGACTATATTTGATTATAACAACAAGAAAGAAGGGGAGAGAGGAGATGGCTGCAGCTCATTGCCACCAAGGAGTGTAGACAGGACATTACAGATTCTGAAGCCTGAGAAGGGAGGCTCCAATTTAGAAAAAGCAGTTAATTCTGGAACCTTTATTTGCGCCTTGGTAGAATTCACCTGCAGAGCCCTTACTGACGCTGCCCACAGCTCGTTCTCAACTATCTTTTTATAGTGGGTTTTAGTCACTTGTAGGCAGGGCCCTGACTCCTGATGTGATGGTTGAAGGAGAGGGACAGAGGAGCAGAGGGTTGGAGACAGACCTTGAACAGCTACGGAGGCCCCGGCCTGCTTTCCGCACATCATGGCACATGTGCAGCACAAACGCTGTCCTTGCCATCCCTTTGTTATTGGCCCAACACATGGGGCGGCCAAGAGCAAACATCAGTCAGGGCAACCCGTCAAGCTGGCCTGACTCCTCCCACCTTCAGACAGGGCTCTCCGTCCACGTCTGCCCTTAGGTGGGCTGAGGGAGGAGAGTTCATGGCGGGCTCTCTGTGGCAGGACGCCCAGCTGGCTCTGACACTGTCTCTCTGCTCTAACAGGCCAAGTGGGACTAGGCTTCTGCCCTATCCCTGAGGACAAGCACTGCATCCCTGCCTTGATTAACTTCCATTCTTTAGGAACAACTGCACCTCGCTTACCCTGCTGACTACTACTCTCTCTCCTCACCCAAAGGAGTCTTGCTAGATTCCCAAGGTGTGACTGAGGACCCAGTGCCAGCCGCCCAGAGATATCCCTGGCCCAGATCTCTCTACACAGGGCTCCCTCCTAGAGGGACCATCACTCCACTATGGACAAAGTCTTCCACGCCTCCCTGGACCACGGCCTGAACACTGGGAACTGTCTAGCTCAGGCACTAGTGGGAGCAAAGGCACGGGGGAAAGACAGTGGTCAGTGGTCCACTCACCACAGGCCCACAGAGCAGGTGCTGGACAAAGGCTTTTTGCTGATAGGGACTATCATACTGTCAGAAAGAATAAAAGCACATGACCTATTATTTGGGAAATGTTACCTTTATATTGCTTTAGTCTATAAGCCATATATTATTGTTACCCTGAGTGGGGTCCCTACTATTTTGTTCTGAGCTAGTGAGGATGGCAGGAAGATGCAGAGCAGAGGCCTTTTAAAAGCCTGACAATGAAACATAAATTGATCACATTCCCGGGGGAAAACAACTAAATATAATATGATGGATACAATATATAAATATATTAAATTTAGAGAGACAACCACTATTCTTTGGAACCCTAAAAAAATTTTTTTTTTTTTTGCAGTTTTTGGCCAGGGCTGGGTTTGAACCCACCACCTCTGGCATATGGGGCTGGCGCCCTACCCCTTTGAGCCACAGGCACCACCCTGGAACCCTAAAATTTTTAAGAAAATAAAGCAGTGACAGCAACGTTTTGTAGGTGCTACAACCTATCTCAGAAGTGTATGAGTCTCCCAAACTCTGACAGTGTCACCAGGGTCGGACCAAAAGGCATTCTGGATCATATAGCAGCAGTTTCTCAAAAGGACTGCCAACAGCTAGGGTTAGCTTCTTGTACCAATCAGTCAAATACAGGACTCCTTAGGGGGGAAACAGCTAAACATAATTTTAAGTTGAAATGGTTAATTTCATAAAGCTAAATGGCAAAAATTGTTGTACATCACTGTGAGGAATCTGGCCCAGTCCTCACAGCCCATGTGGATGAGTGATGGAGAAGGGGCCATGCCATCCAGAGGGCGTAGAGAGAAGTGTATTCTTCAGAAAGAGGAAGTGTATCCTTCAGAGGTGTATTCTTCCCCTTCTTCCTTTTCTTTTCTTTTCTTTCCTTTTTTTTTAATCTAGAAGGTGTATTCAGAAAGGACAAATCTTCAGAAAGAATACATCTCTCTCCCTTCCTCCCTTCCTTTTTCTTTTTTTTAATCAGACACAAACTAACATACACAAATGATAAAATCCTATCTTCTGCTACTCTAAGAATGACATCTTATGCTTCAAAAACACATGTTCCCATGTGAACAAAGGCACATGTTCATTAAGCACCTGGAATATGTTAGACCCCGTTCCGGGAGCTAGAGAACCACAGACAGAAAGGTAGAGTCCTAAAGAAGGCCAGGGAAATGGAGAAACAGGTGGATGATGGAGGTAGATTGGAGATACCAGCCATGGGACCCTCTGAGCTTACCCAGGAGAGGGAGAGAAAGCTGGTGGCACGTGGAAGCAGAGGGAAGGGAAGAGAAGATGAGGTGAAGGGGATAGAATGGGACATCTCAGGGACTAGAATGAACAAAGGCACGGAGGAGTAAGACAGGGGCCATTTGGTGCAGTCAGAATCTGGGACCCACTAAGGGGTGAGGCTACGGAGTCTGTGACGCCAGGGAGGAAGCAGCACAGCACCGCAGAGTTCTCTGGCTCTGCCAGTAACCAGCAGTGCTGCGCTGCCTCTTCCAGAAGCTTCTCTGCTGTCTGGGAAGCCCGAGGTGAGAGGAACAGGACCAAGGCTGAGGGGGTGGTCCTGCAACCCAGAACAGGGAGTGCTGAAGGCCATGCCGCGGGGATGCTTGGGAGAGGACTCAAGGCATTTTTCAGGCAAACTCTTCCTCAGATGGGTGAAGAGGAGTTCCAAGAGCAGACAAATGCAGTTATTGCTAATAGCATTCACATTTGGAATTCCCTCTGGGGCCAGAAATCGACATTTCTCACAAAGGAATCCTGGACAAGTATCATCTGTAACAAGCACTACCCACTCCCTGTGCACAATTTATTGGCCCAGAACACCAGGTTAGCAAGTCGAAATAATTAAACATCAGGCCAGCTGTTTTAGGCAATTAGGTAACATTTTTCATTTAGGAGACCACACAACAGAGAGGAGAGAATTGGGAGATAAGACCTGTGTTTTGATTTACTAAGTCTCTGCTGCAGATAAAGCCCAGCTTTTTGGAACCCTCCAGGCAATTACTATTTCAGGCTTGGCAAGAACCTGAGTCTGAAAGTAACTATTAGGCTTGTCTTGGCAAGACTCAAAAGTCACTGGAGTTGTAAGGTTGTCCTAGGCAGAAGGGAAAAGTCAGTGGCAAGAGGAAGCCAGGAGCCGGAGAGCCATTAGCGGGGCTGTTGTTGCAGGCTTGGGACTCAAAGGACGCCAAGTTCAATCCTCCCACAACATGTTCTTCGAGAGGGAATGTGGTCAGGCCGTGAAGGCCCAGGCCTGCTATCGGGATGCTGTGGTTCCCTTCCTGGCATCTGTTCTTGTCGGCTCTGTGGGCACTGCCGACACCCCTTGCCCTAAGCAGCTTTTCCTGTAACAGAAGAGGACTCAGAGTTCTCACGTTTGGGGGAGCAAAGAGGTGTGACAGGCAGGTTGCTAAATGGTGCTGGCTTCATACACTAGGGGGAGGAGGGGATATGGACCTCAGAGCACCGGAACGTTAATCTCCCTGCCAGGCCCTGACAAGTGCCTCTGCTCAAGTCCCTTCCCTGTGTGGGCCTTGGTTTCCACAGCGTTAAACCAGGGAGCTGGACCTGGCTAGATGACCCCTCCCGCCCCTTCTAGGGCTGACATTCTACTAGTCTAAGATGCCAAAGAAGATAAATTGTTAGGCTGCAGGCAAGTAAGATATTCTTTGAATGGAAAAGAGAAGCAGCCTGTGTGCTGCCAGCTGACTTCCCCCACAAGGCTCTGGAGCCAGCGCTAAGTATGGGGCCAGGAGAGTGAGGCCGCGCGAGGAGACAGCGGCCCGCGTGTGGTCACTGGCGCCGCTGCATTGAAACAGCTCCTGCTCGAGCTCTTCCACTTAATTGGGAGCTTGCCTTTCCAGTTGTATATTTTTATCCTGTGCCCTGGAACCCAAACCATTAGGTTCGTAGCCAAAGGCTGCTTCTTGTTTAATCGTTAACTGCCTCAGCACCGAGGCGCTCCACCCCAGCCGGAAAGTCCTCATCCAGCGGCTGCACCTCTTCAGCGAGTGGGACTCGAGGGAGGGTGCTGAGCTGGACTAGAGTCCAAGTTCTGTCCTCCAGCTTTGGAAATAAATCCCCTGCACTGTCTGGCCCACACAAATCCCAGTTCAGCCAGGCCTCTCCTGTGGGGTTATTCTGGTAACAAAATGCTTGAGATCAGCAATTCTTTTCTACTCTTACCCACTCTCAGAGAGAAGCCAACTGGGCTATTCCTTAGGCTCCACTTTCTGTGTCTGAAATGTGGTTGAAAACTAATATTCCAGATGTTTCCTCATATTTTAAGCGGAACCACAGATTAAGCTTCCTATAGGAAGGCAATATGGCACAGTGGAAGGAGGACGGTCTTTGGAGTCAGACAGGCATTTAAGTTGTGGCTCCACCCTTTATGTCTTGAAAAAGTATTGATTTTTTGAAACTTAGCTTCCTCTCTTAGTGAAAGAATAGCATATGCTTTTTCTACCTGGCAGTAGCTTCCAAGAATCCAAAGACTGTCTGCTTTGTTCATCACTATGTAATCTAAGCCTAACAAAGAGTAGGTTTTTCAATTAATGCTACTGAGTTAGTGGTTTGAGACTTCACAGGATTTTGCGATCAATGAGATTAAAAATGGGAAGTGTCTAACCTCGTAGCTGGCCCTTGGGAAGAGTTTATTCACTCATCTGCCGTGCTCCGAGACACATTTCTCCTACCTGAGGGAGGTGGATGTTCAAAGAGGGATCCAAACCCTTGGTTATGCTCATTTGAGTTATGAAGAGGCCACCTTGTGGAAGAAAGTACGGGCGTTCGAAAGCTCTTTGATGTGGGGATATTTTCCAACACAGTACTGACCCTGAAGATAATGCTGAAGCTCGCTCTCTGGCAATGGAAAAAGAAGCCACTCAGATACAAAAACACTGATGTCACTGACGGTGGCAGCAGGTCCTTCGGCACGATCAATGGCTTCCTGGCCTTAGGGTCTTCTAAGGAGATTCACAAAACTGGACTGGGCATGGCAGTAGGAGTCTCGAGGGCCCTTGGTACACTAGACGATTGTTCCAGGACAGAAGCAACTCAGATCAAAATGGTGAGTGGGATTTTCCTTGCATTGGCCACAATACATATGTTTGTTCAAGAAAAAAAAGTTGGAGCAAGAAGACATGAGCGTCTGGTGCTGAAGAAAAGCCTGTTGTGCCAGCCACAGTGGCAAGATTGTTCAAGGAGTTCATCCTCAAAATCCAATTACTCCAACAGCGTGGCCAAGGTCAGTGTCAGTGTGCAGTGTGCCAACCACTCTAGCCACTTCACTACCAGATGGGAACCACGCAGCGTATGTGCCTTTTGGGAGCGCTGACAACCTAGGCTGAGGCAAGAGAATCGCTTAAGCCCAAGAGTTGGAGGCTGCTGTGAGCTGTGGCACCATGGCACTCTACCCAGGGTAACAGCTTGAGACTTCTGTCTCAAAAAAAAAAAAAAAGTGTCTTTTAAACACAGGAGGCCAAGCTACCTCCCACTCTATATTTCAGGGTGATTTAAGAACAACAATTTACCTCCTAGCAGCCTAGAAATGAGTCCATACTAATTTCTCCAAATAGTGAATCACATGTCCTAACACGGATTTAGAAAACATATATCTAAATTTTTTATTAACCAAACAGCCTGAATAGACACGTCAACTTTGCACTGTGCTGTGAAGATGTAACTCCATCAATTGCAGCAAAACCCAATCTTGGAGAGTTGCCACCACAGAGAATCTCTATTTTTGATAAGGTTACTTACAAAATTTTTCAAAAGAAAATTCATTTTTAAGTTGATGCTTATAGGTGCTATAAGTTAGGCTCTCTGTATACTATGATCTCAAGAAGAAAAGAACAATACACATATATCACATTTATGTGCATTTGTACAATATAGTGAACATAATAATAAAAATAATAGCTAACACTTATGTAGCATTTATTGCCCAGCAGTATTATTTATGGGGTGGGTGGCAGTATGTTAAGTATTCTGCACATATTAACTCACTGAATCCTCGCAAGAACCCTAAAATGGCAGGAATGCTATTTTATGCATGAAGAAACTAAAGCACAGAGCGATGAAATAACTTGTCCAAGGTGACATTGCCTTTAAGAAACAGAGTTGAGATTTGAGGCTGACGTGGACTGTTCCAGAGTCTAAGCACTTATCTCCTGAGCTAAACTACCAGTAATGTCTTAGAAGAGCCTCACAGGCTTTTTTTCTTTTTCTTTTTCCTTTTTTTGAAGAAATAGGTCTCATTCTGTCTCTAAAGTGCAGTGGTGCAGTTACAGTTTACTGCAGCCTTGAACTCCTGGGCTCAGCCTCCAAGTAGCTGGAACTGCAGATGTGTACCATCTCACCCAGCTAATTTTTCTGGTTTTTTTTTTTTTTTTTTTTTTTTACAGCAGGCGTCTTGTTATGTTGCCCAGGCTGGTCTTGAACTCTTGGGCTCAAATTATTCTCCTACATCAGCCTCCCAAAGCATTTATAAGCCACTCATTCATCATTCATTCATTTCTGAGACAGACTCTCACTCTGTAGCCCAGGCTAGAGTGTCGTGCCATCAGCCTAGTTCATAGCAACCTCAAACTCCTGGGTTCAAGTGATCCTCCTGCCTCAGCCTCCTGAGTAATTGGGACTATAGGTGCCCAGCACAACACCCCGCTAATTTTCCTGCTTTTAGTAGAGATGAGCTCTCACTCTTGCTTAGGTTGATCTTGAACTCCTGAGCTCAAGCAATCCTCCTGTTTCAGCCTCCCAGATGGATGCTAGATAATTCTAGCAGGTGTTGAGCTAACATGCCTGGCCCTCAGAAGCCATTTGGAACACAGTCTTCCACCTTCTGCTTTCTTCCTGCCTCCCAGATGCCTTAGTAGTCTTTTTTCTACCACAGCTTTTACCACTCTAATGATCTGATCTCATACATCAGTCTCTAGAACTACACTGGGAGCTCTTGGGGGCAGGGCCTGGTGGCCTGTTCCTCTTCATGCCTCTCGACCCTCGAATTTTTGGTTCACAGCTTGGCTTCCTTAACACTTGGGCTTGGAAGGGAAGATTTGTTTCTGAGAGACGATTCATACGCAGGCTACAGAAAGACTTGAGAGTTCTTTAGGTGGTCTCATTGCACATAGTTCAAAGGGTCCTTCCAAATAGGGGTTAAAGGGCCAACGAGGTAGAAGCCCATATGCATAAAAGAATAGTAGGAAGAAAGGGTTGGAAAGACGGACACAGGGAGAAAGAAGAGATTTTTCTCTCTTTCGATCCATTCCCCCAGCAAACCTCTGACAATTCCCACTGATTCATTAACTTAAAAATTCTTACATGTGTCATTATTAACCATAAGGAAGACAACAGCTAATTCCTGCCATGTGGCTGGAATATGGCTTCCTTATTAAAGAAACAAAAAGTGGTAGCCCAAATGCTATGGTTTTTAAAAGGAAAACTGATTTAAGCATAAGCCTTTCCCTTAACTTTATACCTACTCCTTTAACCACATTTGCTGGTGTTCATGGCTTCCGTAAGTTGCTGTTTGACCTCATGGGCTTCTCACAAGGGTGTAGATGTTCTTGTTATGCTGCTCTTCCCCTAAAGCCGAAATCCTGAAACTGGCCACTACCTTCCCGTAGTGACTATTTCCCAGTCCCAAAGCACCTGGGGTCACCGCTCTGGCTCCAGACTTTGCTCTGAGTGCTTTATGTGTATGCGTGTGTGTGTGTGTGTGTGTGTTTTCCTTGGGAAGGAGAATGCACTCCAGGAAAGGAGGCAACACCTGAGATGAAACTGTTCTTTTCCAGGGAAAACAGATACAAAATATTCTTTCATGCTTC
>CAUYON010099915.1:0-28023 GCA_963573935.1 Arctocebus calabarensis
TAGCTGGGACTACAGGCGACCGCCACAACGCCTGGCCATTTTTTGGTTGCAGCCGTCATTGTTGTTTGGCGGGTCCTGGGGCTGGATTCGAACCCGCCAGCTCAGGTGTACGTGGCTGGCGCCTTAGCCCGTTGAGCCACAGGCGCCAAGCCTATTTATTTATTTATTTATTTATTTGCAGTTTTTGGCTGGGGCTGGGTTTGAACTCCACCTCCGGCATATGGGGCCGGTGCCCTACTCCTTTGAGCCACAGGTACCACCCTCAAATTTCTGTTTTTGAGACAGTGTATATTTGTAAATATGACTATAATCTTTGACACAGGAGCTGTATGAATATTTGAGCCAATAACATTTGAAGTCATCCTTTCTGAACCGCTCCCAGCATTACACTGTCTCAAAATATCTCAAGGTGGCTCATTCATCTTTTGAACTCAAAATGAAGTCTCAGGGATCACGCTCCCTCAAGCAGTTCCAGAGGTATCACGTATTATGTGCATTTCCCCTCCAAATTGGGCCTCTATCTTTCCCCTCCCAAACTCTAAAACAAGGAAACAAAACGAAAATAACACAAATGAGTCTTTGGTTTCATTGCTTTTTAGAGGTTTGTCCCCCCACCCCCCTGCAAGATATTAATGGCCATTTCCAAGATTACATCATAATGTAAGAATAATTAACACAAATGTAGATTTTAGGAGAAATACCTATCTGATCCCGCAAGATTTTATTGGCATGAACATAATCATATAGATTGTAATTATGGAACAGAACAAAGAAAAGAATAATTGTCCTCAACAGTATTTGTCCATTACAAATCTGCTGTGTGTGAAACCTTCCTTCAAGCTTTATAACCAGAGGTCTCTATTAAGTATTTACTAACCTGAAGAAATGCATTAAGCACTTTCACATTTATCTTTGGAAAAAGGGGGAAGAATTCAGTGAAAAGCTTTAACCAGATGTTTCCTTATCTCATCCCAGGAAACAATTCTGGTGGCTATTAATAGATCTTTAATGTCATTTATGCCATTTGGTTCTGAAATTGATTTGACTTAGTGTGTTTGCTCTCTCCTGACCCTGTTAAGGACTAATATTGTTGTTTTGCATTTTGAAGTCTTGGGGACAAATTTTATAACAATATAGCTGAGGCGGGGCAGTGGGAAACTGATGGAAGAGAAACTGTGTAGCAGAAAACACTAAGTTTGGGGTAGTGTTTGTTAATTGCAATGGTGTTTCTCTGGGCTAGAGTTTTTGTAAACTGGATTTATAAATTTCATGTCTCCCAAGTATGACTAAACTAGTAAAATTAGTGGATCATGAAAGCAGAGCACTTTTGGAAAGACAAAATATTTAAGAAAGAAATAGTGTTCCTTAAATAACATGGCTAGCATTAAGTCATATTTGAAATTCTAAGAAAAAAAAATATTGATTCCTCCTTGACTAAAGACAAATTAGAACTTAACTTGTCTAGATTATGTCAGATATGGAAACGTATCTGAACATGGAAAGAATAGCTACAGAGGCTTGGCGCCTGTGGCTCAACGGGCTAAGGCGCCAACCATGTACACCTGAGCTGGCAGGTTCGAATCCAGCCCGGGCCTGCCAAACAACAATGATGGCTGCAACCAAAAAAAGGCCAGGCGTTGTGGCGGGCGCCTGTAGTCCCAGCTACTTGGGAGGCTGAGGCAAGAGATTTGCTTGAGCCCAGGAATTAGAGGTTGCTATGAGCTATGATGCCACAGCTCTCTATCCAGGGTGATAGCTTGAGGCTCTGCCTCAAAAAAAAAAAAAAAAAAAAAGAATAGCTACAGAAAAGCTTTATTATTGATTTAGATTCCAATCACTTGGACTGCAATCATGGCTCCTCTTATCCTTATTATAAAGAAAGATTTATAGTAGGAATAATGCTGCGGAGCCATATTTAAAGCCTGCTTAAGAGAACAGATTCTTTAAATGACTATATTAGTTTTATGAAAGCAAGTACTTTTGTAAACTATGAATTGAAACTGACTGTAAGTGTTTGCAAAGTTACCACTTTTCATAAGGGATATTTAAAATTCAGATTTTCTATTAATTCAGACTGACATTCTTGTTTAGCCAAACTTGTTCAATAAGTTTACTTAATTCAGTAAATGTACTAGTGGGACAATCTCTAGCTAGTTGGAGAAATGTGTTTCCTAAATGGAGAGAGTCCCGATAACCAACAGATTATATTCTCTTTTTAGAAAAGAAAGGGGCAAGGGAAAGGATGAAATTATTTTAGGATGAAGAGGGAAAGATGGAAAATGGTGGTGTTTTTCACTCTTGCTGCTCTGATATTACAGTGAAGGACAAGGTCTCAGCAGAAGATATGTGACCATATTCTTTTTTTTTCTTTTTTTTTGAGACAGAGCCTCAAGCTGTCACCCTAGATAGAGTGCTGTGGCATCCCAGCTCACAGCAACCTCCAATTCCTGGGCTCAAGCGATTCTCCTGCCTCCACCTTCCAAGTAGCTGGGACTACAGGCGCCTGCCACAACGCCTCGACATTCTTTGGTTGCAGCTGCCATTGTTGTTTGGCGGGCCCGGGCTGGATTCGAACCCCTCAGGTGTACGTGGCTGGCACCTTAGCCACTTGAGCCACAGGCGCAGAGCCAATGTGACCATATTCTGTCACATGGAGTCTTCTTTCCATGTCCCATGCAGTGGACATAATTCTCACTAATGTGGCAGGTCTCTAAGAACCTAATGTGTGGCCTATCTTCTTTTAGCAGTGAACTACCATGCCCATCCTTCAGGTCTCAGTTTCCACATCTTTAACTGCAGATGAAAATACTTGGATGTAAACTCACCCCAGGTCCTTGGTAGAAAGGTCTCATATGTGCCTGATACAGGTTGTTACAGACACAATTTGTTACATCAAATGTAAAGGCACATAGAAGCATGCTGAAGACAGAAAATTACGGACTATGGAACTGAAAGGCCTTCACAGTCTAACTTAACCTTCCCACCTTGCTGGTGAGGAAATCAAAGACCAGAGAGTTAAGGGGACTTGCCCAGCATCTCCCAGGTAGCAGCCCACTTGCAATCAGGGCCCAGGTTCTCTGCCTGCTAGTCTGGTTCCTTGGCAATATCCAGGTAACTCTGCTTGTTCAGAAGATATTAGGATTGTAACTGATTAATCTCAAAATTACTTGACAATAACTTTTCTTAGGTGGAAATTTGACTTGTTATTTACTGTGACAGCAATTTCTGTGGTCACAAAACTTGAACCTGGTTCAATAATTATCGAATGAATGCATGAAATTCAGAAATGAAGGAAGGAGCAGTGGTCCTTTCTTATGTGGCCTGGTGTAATTACAAGCAGATCCTGAAATTGGGCAAAGGCCAGGGGAGGCTTTCTTGTCTGGTGAACATCCCTCACTGTTGGTTAAGAATCATAACGGTGGCTTGGCGCCTGTGGCTCAATGGGCTAAGGCACCAGCCACGTACACCTGAGCTGGTGGGTTCGAATCCAGCCCAGGCCAGCCAAACAACAATGGCAGCTGCAACCAAAAAATGGCCAGGCGCCTGTAGTCCCAGCTACTTGGGAGGCAGAGGCAGGAGACTCACTTGAACCCAGGAATTGGAGGTTGCTGTGAGCTGTGATGCCACAGCACTCTATCCAGGGTGGCAGCTTGAGGCTCTGTCTTAAAAAGAAAAAAAAGGGGCTCGGCAACTGTGGCTCAACAGGCTAAGGCACCAGCCACATACACCTGAGCTGACTTGCTTGAGCCCAGGAATTGGAGGCGGCTGTGAGCTGTGATGCCACCACACTCTACCCAGGGCGACAGCTTGAGGCTCTGACTCAAAAAAAAAGAATCATAACGGTACATGGAGGGCTTATGTGCTAAACACCATCCTAACTGCTGTAAGCACCTTTATTCATTTCATTCTCACAATGAATGACAGTACTCCCTGTGAAGTACTACCCTTATGAGCCCTAAGTTACAAAATTGAGGCACAGAGAGTTAAATATAGTAGAATCTCCACAGTTGACCACCTCCTTACATTGACCATCTGCTTCATTGACCTAATTTTTTTCTTTTGAGACAGTGCCTCAAGCTGTCCCCCTGGGTAGAGTGCTGTGGCATCACAGCTCATAGCCAACTCCTGGGCTTAAGCGATTCTCTTGCCTCAACCTCCCAAGTAGCTGGAACTACAGGTGCCCACCACAACGCCTGGCTATTTTTTTGTTATAGTTTTCATTGTTGTCTGGCAGGCCCTGGCTGGATTTGAACCGCCAGCTCCAGGGTATGTGGCTGGCGCCTTAGCCGTTTGAACTACAGGTGCCAAGCCAAATTGACCTAATTTTATTGACTGATCATGAACCACACATACTCAATGGAAGTATGTCGACCACCTCTATATGTTGACCAGTTTGTTTGAATCCGTTTGGTGGTCAATTTACTGTAATTTACTTTAGGCTCAAAAACCTAATGGATCTGGAACCAGATCATGTGCTTCTAAGCCCTGCAATAAACCAAAGACCAAAGTAGATAACTTATCCCTCTTTTTCTAAGCCAACTTATATTTGTAAATTTAAATAAAACACTGCGGAGGACACTGAAATCCCCGATCTAAACCTGTATATTTTCATCTGTGCTTTCATCCCCTTATCTTTCTATTCCTAACTCTTCCTGTTGAACTCATCTCTCAGCTTCAAGTGCCAATTCTCTGAAGCTGGCCTGGTTTCCTCTAATCAAAATTAATCTCTCTGTTCTAGGTGCCCTTTGTTTAAACTTCAGTTTTGGCACTTAGCACATCAACCCTGGGGTGAGTCACTTGTGTGTTTGTCGATCTCCCCAGCTAAACAGAGCTCTCGGTGAGGATGGGAGTTCTGTCTGAATCAGCGTTATCTTCTTAGCGCCTGCCGCAGCCTGCCAGGCACTTAGTAGGTGTTCAGGGCTTTTAGAAATGAGATTCCTTTCATTGTAAAGGCACCCGGAGTCTTGTGGCAGGGTCTAGTTTGGGGACGACTGTAGAGCTGGGATTATCATCCCCCGCCCCTCGCTCCCCACTCCTGCCCCCGGCCTGGCCTACCGCTGACACTCCTCTGCAGGCCGCGAGGGCCTCTAGTGCCCTGGCACTGGCCTCGGATCCGTTTCCCGGCTTCTAAATGCTGCCCGGAGCTACCGGGGAAACTGGAAAAACACTGGCAGGCGGCCCCACCCCCAGGCCGCGGCGGGGCCGGGCGGCCGCAGCTCTGCGGCTCGGGCCTGCTGCTTGGGAGGCGCTGGGGCCCGGGGCGGGGGAAGCGGGGGAGGCGGCCGGGCGCGGGCGGCGGCCTGCCTGTCAGCGGGAGCGGGCGCGGGCTCGTGTGTCAGCGGCTCCCTCCTCCTCCTTTCCCCGCCGCCGCCCGCCCGCCGGGCCTCCCGGCCTCCCGCCGCCGCCTCCGCCGCCCGCTCCCCCCGCGGCCTGGCAGGCTGCCGGCTGCACAGGCGGGGGTTCGCGCCGTTCTCACGACCTCTCAGGTTGCTTGAGCTCATCTGGGAGCTATTCATTTCCTGCCAGAAAGCAGCCGGGCCTGCTAAGCAAACCACCTTGGCCGCAGGGCCGCCGGGGCCGGCCCAGCGTGGCCGCCCTGGTCCGCTCCCGCCCGGGCCGCGGGCCCCAGCAGCCTCCCTGGAACCCCCGGGCCGCCGGGGCGGGCGCGCGGCGGGGGCGGCTCGTCTGCCCATCTGGTTGCACTTAGGAGCCGGGGAGGAAGCTAGCAGCAGCAGGTTGTTACCGGCCAACGGGTGTGGGAAAAGTTAATTGACTTTAATGACAGGTTTCCCGGGACGCTGGTGACGATGAGGGGGTCCAGTTAAACCCCCGCGTCCCCACTCCAGAAACACGTGGGGTGAGACCGGGTGCGAGGAGGGGCAAGACTCCGGGTGGCGCTTATGCGCCGCTTGGGGGAGACGCTAGTCTTGACCGAGGGGACCTACCCCCGCCTTCCAGTTCGGCGCCTTTCCCGCTCCGGATGCTGCTGGAGACGGCAGGGGGCCGGGGCCCCGGAAGGTCTCCATTGAGAGGCTAATGCGCGCGGCCTGCGAGGCCAGCGGCCCGCATCCGGACACCGAGCTTGGAGCTGAGCCTTATCTCCCAGATTGATCAGCACTGCCGACGGCGAGGGACAGGGGCTGCTGGGTGTGCCCTGAGGCCTTTTAATTAGGCGAGGCGGGCTGCAGTGGGGGTGGGGGAGACCTCCCGGGAGGCTAGATTGAAGTTGTCTTTAAAGCTTTGCTCTCACCCAGCTAGTACTTAAAGAACAGCCTGGGTGTAGCAGAGTAGGGTGGCCTAGATATAAATCCAATCACTTTATGGACTTGGAAATGTCCCAAAGAAGAAAAATGACTTAGCCAAGGTGACAGAGTGAATTCGAGAGTATAGCTGGGTCCAGAACCTGAAAGTCCCATTTCAGCCTCGGGTCTCCACTCTCTACCCATACTGGACAAAAACAAATGCCTTATCCAATAGTCTATACTCACATTTCAGAGGAAAAAAGAAGCATGTTCTTTTCAAATCGCTAATTATTTCCCCTATGCCCCAGATGTTTACTTGTTTTCCTTTGATTTAGTATCCCTTACTAGTAAGGTATCTATGTGTTTTTGGTGATATTAATAAAAATATTTTTTCAGTTGTTACCCTTCAGTACAGGTAGAGACTGATTTTCAATTAGTGTGCTATTTTTCTTCAGTGATTTTTAAAACACATATAAAGGAACTACTTTTTTAAAACTGAGACTGTGGTCTGGATTATTTCTGTCCAGTTAAAGGACTCCTGGTGAGACCAGAAAACAGGGTTACCAAATGAAGCATTTGAGCTAAGGTTTGGTGTCTTAATGGAGCAATTGTTGTTATGTTTGTGTTTAAATAAGAAGGAAAACGTGGAAAAGTGATATGATAAAGAAGGGTGTGTGTGGGCAGCACCTGTGGCCCAGTGAGTAGGGCGCCGGTCCCATATACTGAAGGTGGCGGTTCGAACTCGGCCCGGGCCAAAGTGCAATTAAAAAAAAAAAAAATAGCCGGGCGTTATGGCGAGCGCCTGTAGTCCCAGCTACTCCTGGGGGCTGAAGCAAGAGAATCAAGCTGGAGGTTGCTGTGAGTTGTGACACTACAGTACTCTACATAGGGCGTTAAAGTTACCCTTGGTATCTAAAAAAAAAAAAAAAAAAAAAGGATGTGTGTGTATTTCTTTGGTGGAGAGTGTGTTGGACACCTTTCATATACACAATATAGGGCTAGTAGATGCCAATTTCTTTCTTTCTCTCTTTTTTTCTTTTTTGTAAGTATCTTTTAAACCTCTCCCTCTGGGACAGAAACTGGGTCTGAAGGCATTTCAGTAGAAATGACTGCAGTCTACTAGATCATTCCTATGATAGAGCCACTCTCCACACTGGCCTGTGCGAGAGGCCAGAGCAAGGCAGAGTAGAGGTAAAGCTTTTGAAACAAGACAGAAAATCGTTGGCTTTATCTGTTAGGAGAGCTGCAAAGATTGATCTCTCCTGCCCCGTCCTTCTCCTCCACAGAAGCTGCTCTAGGGAAAGGGGGGTGTGAGTGGGCCAGCGGGAGGGGCCGGGGCGGAGAAGAGGACTGGCCGGCGGTGGGGGTGGAGGGCGCGCCCGCCAGACCCACAGCGCGGCTGATGTGTCTGGTCTCGCAGGGCTCGTGGTTTTCATTTCCCCAACACCTGGATGCAGTCAAACACCTGGCCAAATCTGACAAAATCTGACAAGCCTTTGTGATGGGATTTGGAAGAAATTCCCTGCAGATCCTGGCACAGTTTAAAGCTGTCCGCTTTGAGTTAGGACTTGTTAAGGAGGGTTATGTGAGCTGAAACCCGAGACAACCCTTTTGCTTCTATCTGGAGCCCACATCTTGCCTGGAAATGGGGCATGACCAAGCGAAGGGGTCGCTTGCTGTTTGTATTAAAAGGGGGAAGATGGCCTGTGTGCCTGCCAGCGCAGCCCCCACATGCTTTCTCCATTAGAGGCAAGCACAGAAACTTATCAAAAACACATGTCTGGTGTTAATCATCTGGGCTCAGGCTCCTCTTGGGAGTCTAACTAGCTGTCCCTTGGCAGAAGGAAATCTGTTGACCTTTTCAGCTTGCTTGAAGAGGGTGCAGAGAGGCATTTCAAACTTTTGGGTGCTAGTGAATGTGCAACTGTCCCTAATTAATGAGGACCCCCATCATTTGAAGGCAGGAGGTTGCTTGGGTGGTTGGATGATTTTACTATGGAGGTTAGTGAGTTACCCAGGGGAGTAGAGCTGTAGGAGCCACCCTTAATGCACAATGGGCAGTGAGATCTGATCTATTTCCTTCATGAATTCAGTCCTGTTCCAAGTCTCTCAGAAGGAACTAGTAGAACGAGATTTTAAGACTTGCCCAACTGAAACTTTATTTTAAAATAACTTTTTGGAAGTCCTTCAAGAGATTGACCACAAGCATATTACAGAAGCCATTATCAGATAGGTTCTTATAAATTAAATAGAATTTAGTCTTTTTAGTTTTAAGGAGGGTTGGTGAAAGGTTTAATGGATTTTAAAAAATGTTCTTTTAATAACAAAAGAGTCATTTGTGGGATCCCCAGCTTACAGGTAATTCAAATTCCACTAAAAATCTTTTTACATATTCTGAAATAATCAGTTCTGAGACATAAAAAAAGCCTTCATTTTTTTCTTTTATTATATTTTCTCAAATAAACTTCCCCAAAGGAAGATATTTTAAGAGCATTTTCAAACATCTTTGGCATCACATAAAAAAGAAATCTCGTGTAAAAAACGAAACGTCATCTGAACTTTTATAATACAAAGGCGCAATCCAATATGAACATATAAAATATATACAAATATAGTGCATGGTCAGTCACTTAATACAGCTCTCTACAAAAAAAGTAACTTTTTAGAAATTAAAAAACAACAACAAAGTAACCACTTAATCACAAAAGTCCTCTTTTCTCCCAGTTCCTGTTTAGTGTCCAGAGGGAAGAGAGATGGGTTGGGGAGTTTAAGTAGAGGGGTGGCCTGAACCCCTCAGTTCCGCCACGGCCTCCACATGGAGTCCGCGGTGAGCGAGGGGCCGCTGGAAGGCGATACTGCGTTGGGGCCCACGGAGGTCCCGCTGTTGTTTGTGTACACGGGGATTACAGGACCGCTGTGCGCGAAGGCCCCATTGGGGATGAGGAAGGCAAATTGGCCGTCAGGTGCTGGTACCACTTGGAAGCCGCCGAACACCTTAGCCGCTTCTCCAGCCTGGCTGCCTAGCTTGCAGGGGGCGCCGCCGGGAGGGGGCGCCGCACCCCCGGGGATGGGTACGAGTGGCGGCGGCGGCGCGAATGGCGCGTGCTGGGGGCCGCCAGGTCCTGGCGGGGGCGGCGGCGGCGCCTGCAAGGCGGGGTGAGGTTGCCCGGGGTAGGTCATTGCGTTGATCTGGGTCATGCAGTTAGCCAGGTGGCCCAGCAGCCGGGTGCGCACCTCGGTGTTAACGCCCTCGCACGTGGACAGGAAGCGGGTCACCTCGTTCATGCACTCGCTGAAGCCGGCACGGTACTTCCCCAGCACGCTTGGGTCTGTGCTCAGTGCGGCTGCAGGCCAGAAGGAGACAGCCGGGTCACTGAACGGCCCTGGCTCCATGACCACTGCCTCCCGCCCTGGGAGGTCTGGGGTGTGCCTCCCTAACCTCGCGCCCAGGAAACTGCTTCCAACTGGGAGAGTGGGGTGGGTTTAGAAAAACCAGCGTGGAGACTGAAGCAAGACTCCCTCCGCATTCTCTGTGGCTCCACTGAAACCGATCTCAGCCCAGATCTGTCACCCCCACCCCCGCGTACTATCTACTGTGTGACCTTGGGCAATGCTCCCCAGTCTGCCATCCGAACCTCATTTCCCCTTCGGTAATGGGATGGGGGTGGGGAGAGGAGTGCTAAACTAGTCAACCTCTGGGCTCCACGCAGTTCAAAACCGCCACGGTCCTAAGTCCTTTCGCCCCCTACCCACTTCCCCCACAGCCAAGCCGCCCGCCACCCTCGCGGCTACAACCCTTCTCCCTCCCTTTCCGGAACAGTAACAACTTGGAGTTGTGGCTATAAATAAGCCCCAGACCGTGGGAACGCGAGTGAGCCAAGGCATTAAAATGTTGCTGAATGCCTCTCACAGCCACGGACGGAAGTCTGGAAGAAATCACCGCAGGGCGAGAGGGACGCCCGCAGAGGGAGACCCGGCAAGCCGCCCTCACCCGTCATCTGCGCCCGCTGCAGGTTCCGTAGGTGCTTCACTGTCATCTCCAGAATGTCTGCCTTCTCCAGCTTGGAATGCCGCGAACTCTGCACGTTAAGAGGAGGCAAGGGAAGAAAGTGAGACCCCTGTCAGCTGCCATGAGGTGCTGAGAGGTCCCTTCTGGCCCGGGCGCCAATATTTCGGACCCTGGCAAGAGGGGGCCCGGCCCTCCCGACAGGAGAACGCTGGCCGGGGGCTTCACTCTTAGTAGCTGAGAAAGGTATTTTTTTTTTTTATTTATTAAAATGGAGCAGCATTCCCCACTTACATCTTTCTTAAGAGCATCCAAAATTAGTGTTTTCAGCTGGCTCAGACTTTCATTTATTCTTGCTCTTCGTCTTTTCTCCATGATAGGCTTTGATGACTGCAAAGAAATAAAAAAGGGCCTTGAGTTCAAAGGAGCTCTCCCCCAACTCCTGCTTAATTTATGGGTTGCAGAGATACAGGTACCGCCCTTACCTTTCTGTGCTCGGATGCTGTCTTTGGTTTATCCGGTGTCGTGTTGACACTGGCTGGGGTAGCAGCCACCGGGGACGAGGAGTTTTTCTCCATTATATCAGCTGGCATTTTCTTTTTTTTTTTTTTAAATCCCTAGAGAATTTTATTTTTGGAGTCCTTCACAAAAGATAATTTTTTGTTTATGTCCCTTTTACTTGAGACTTTACAAAATTACTGAGCAAGTGCTGAGAGTTTACTTAATATTTTACGGCTACTTGGTGATCTGTAGCGCTATTCCAGGACCACGGAGAGACGTAGGCCGGGGACTCCGCTGTTATCAGCACCAGCTCCAGATCCTGTGTGATCCCCAGGCCCTGGCGGCCTCTATATATATCTGGGACTGCACGCGAACGGCTCGTGTGAAACTTCCCAAACTTTCTTTCCCACAGTAACTTTCAGCCAATGGGAGGAGGAGACACGCGGCACCGCTCGTGGACCGCGCCCCCCCATTGGCCGCCAGGCACAAGGTCTGGCGGCCAATGGCGCGCGCCTGAGCCCGGGGCACCGGAGGCTACAACGTCAATCAAAAGGATTTTAACCCTTTGCTATTCTTCCCTCTGGATTTTGCTTTAGGAGATTTTTCCGCTCTGGTTTTGATTTAGTTTACTTCTTTGGGGGCCTGGGTCTTTGCTTTTTATTCCCTTTCTTACGTGAAATAGAGCTGCTTTGATTGTAATAAGATATTCATGTGAAACATTTTTAAAACAGGTATATAGGATAGGAATAAAAGATAACAGCATAGGTTAAAAGGGAGGAACCCGTGCAAAGATGTGAGTTACCGACACATATAAGTGATTTCCCGCTCAAACTATACATTAAGGGGGATGAAGGTAGATCATGCAGAAAAAGGATAAGATTTTTTCTTTTTTGCATGCTGAAAAAGGAAAAATTGCCCTCCACCTTACAGTTGCGGTTTTTCAGAGCAAGGTGAAAATTGAATGCGCACCTCTATCCCAATCCCTCAGTCTTCGGCAGGGCTTTCCCAGAAAGCAATCAGAATAATTTCCCACTGGGTAGAAAGGAAATGGAACTTCAAATGAAAAATGAACAAGGGGGACTTTGATAGCAATGCCTCAGAGACGCTCGAGATCCTTCACCACCTTTTCCCTTTCCACCCCGAGGCTCTAGGTTCTGCTGCACGTAGACGTGGCGGGCAAGGAAGCAGCTTCTCTATCCTCGCCCCGCGGGCGGCCAAGGCAGCCTAGGCGCCCGGCGCGCGGGGGCCCTTTAAGAGCTACACCAGCCGAGGTGCAGTTTGACATCAGCCGGCCGGCGAGGGCGCGCCTGGAGCCGGAGCACGTGCCAGGATGTTTTATTGCCGCCGCGGCTGCGGCCTGGCCCGGAGGATGTGTGTGTGCGTGCGTATGTGAGTGTGTGTGCGCGCGCCCCGGGGGCAGGGAGGCGGGGGGGGGGCGGCGGGCGGCGGAGAGCGGGGGCTGGTTCCTGGTCCCCGGGAGAAGCCAAGAAGGTAAATAGCAGCTGCTGTGCTCGAGCCTGGGAAAACCCCGCCCCCTGCGCCTGGCCTGGGCTCATTGGCGCGCGCTGCGTGTGGGGTGTGTGTGTGTCCGGGGCCCCCTCCTCCGGCCCGCGGGGCCAGGAATCCGAGGGGGCGGCAGGCTGGGAGCCGAGCCTCGGCACTTACTGTTTCCCCCGCACCCCACCCCACCCTGCCCCCACCTTCCCGGGCCAAGGTCAGCTCTTCCGGGAGAGGAGCGCACGCCAGGGGTGGAGAGTGGGGAATTATTCCAGCGCCCATTCCCCACCCCCAATTTCGGGTTTGGGGTTTTAACTCGGCCGACAACCTCACTTGCAACAGCCGGGGGGGAGAGAAGAGGCCTCCTTGTTTGCTCCTTCCTCCCCCCGCGGGGCCCTCGGCGTCCGCCGCGGTCACGAGATGCCTGACCACACTTAGGAAGCGGCCGGGTCAGCCTCCTACCTCCGCTCGGCAGCTGCGGTTAGAGCGGCTTCGCGCCGCCCGCCCCTTCCCCCGGCCCAGGGCGGCTGGGCAGCTCCCCCTCGCTGCGCCCGGGAGGCCGCCGGCGGGCGGCCGGGAGGAGGCGGGCGGCGCGGGCGGCTGCGTGCTGCCGGCTGGCCGGGCCGCGCGCCGGGAGGAGCCGCCGCCGCCGCCGGGTGCCACGTGGCGGGCGCCGGGCCGGGAGCGCCAGGGCTCTGGCGGCGGCCTCCCTGGGGGATTTGCCGAGCGCGGCGGGCGGCGCGTAGTGCCCCGGCCGGCCAGCCGCTTCCCTCTCTTCCGCCCGCCTGCCCGGGTCACCGGCCCCCGTGTCCCCACCCCCCGCTGCCCAAGAACCCGGCTAGCTGCTCTGGCGGCTCAGGGCTGCCTGGGAGCCGAGAGTCTTATTTGTTGTCGCCCCCGCCCTCTCGGCCCTTCCCGCGTCTCGGAGGCCTGGCACACATTCGCAGACACTTCTTTCCTTCCTTCCTCCGAGCTCCCCACTGAGATATTGTCAATGATTTCAGCAGATCTCGTCCCGGATAAGATTCAGTGGTTCCTGACTTTGGGTGACCTTGGGCAAGACCCTCTCTATCGTTATGGAACGCACACTTACCGCTAGACTCTGTGTTAAACCCTGGGATTACCACGATGAGAGATACAGTGGCAGCCTGCAAGAAGTTTATAGTCAAGTGCGGAGCCACTGATTTTCTGACAGATGACCAGGCATTCCTCTATTTTTCCTTTCTCTTAGGGTACTTTAGATGATGGCTGGACGATTGGGAGGACCTAAACAAAGTATGAAACCTCATCTGTATGGACAGCAGTATTGCTGGTCCATCTGGAGTTACAGGAAGCCCACTGCCTAGAGACACATATACTCAGGAGGTCCTACATTCAAGAGAAATGGGTGTCTAGATAGAGGTACGATGCTATGGAATTACTTATATTTTGGGGTACCTTGGAAAACTTCCTGGAGGACTGCATATCTTAAAAATAGATAGGATTGGGGCACTGGCAATTTGCTGAGGCATGGGTTGGGACAGACAGAAGTACCCATGGCGTTGCAACCAAGACTCTGGAACCTGAGGTCTTTATTTAGGGGACATGGTCTGGACCCCATACCGCATGAAGGGACTGGAAGAGGAAGCTTGAGGCCCTGTCTTGAGCTCTTAAACATCTTGCTAAAGGACTTTGGATCTTATCTTTAGACAATGGGGAGCCACAAAATGGGCTCTTAAGTATTGAGAAGGGACATCAGGGTTCCCCTTATGGCTCTGGCAAAACTGTAGAGACTGGCGGGTGGCGCCTGTGGCTTAAGGAATAGGAGCCAAATGGAGGTGGCAGGTTCAAACCTGGCCCCAGCCAAGAACTGCAAACAAACAAACAAACAAACAAAACTGTGGAGACTGGATTGCAGGGGTTTGGAGGCCGAAACTAGTATTGAAGGTTCCTAGGTGACAGGTACTGGGTGACACCCACCTTCTCAGGTCCAGCTCACTTGAGGGTTGACTACCCATTGTCCAGTGACCCAAATTCAACAGAAACCTGCCTACCCTTTAATGTAGTGTTCCTTGTTCCCCCACCACTCTTCTAGGGGTTTAAATAAGGAATAATCATGGGTCTGCCCATATTAACCTTCTAAGCCTCATTTCTGCCTTCCAGGAGAGCCCTCATCTACAGCCAAAACATTTACCTCTTTGCAGGCTTGGTTTACTCTTGCCCCTTGGGCTACTCTAGGATTGTGTGTGTGTGTGTTTTCTTAACACACTGCAGAGTGGGCAGTGCCCTGTCATGTTCTGAAAAAATGATGAACAGTGCTTCCTTTGTTGACCTGCAACCTGGGCATTATGAGGTAGGGCTTTTCGTTCTTATTTTAAACCGATGGAAAGTGGTGATGACAGAAAATTGTCTGTTGCTTTTGGAAAACATGGGAGTTTCCTGTGTGTTTAAAATCCTCTTGGTGAAAGGCGATAAGCCTATGAAGTTACCTTCCTTACTGCCATGTCCCCTTTGCAAGCTTCTTAAAATGCTTCTGCTCAGCATTTGACTTTTAAAAAACTGCACAAATGCACTGACCCAGATTCTTCCAAGGAACTAAACCCTTCCCAGGGAAGCATGTTAACCCTTTCCAGGTTCCTCCCAGATCTTTCAGAGCCAGGGCTTCCACTAAGCTCTGCTATGACATTGACTGCTGTCTGCCCTTGGGCCCTAATTACCTAGCAGTGTATGCCACCCCCTGTCACTACTAAGAGACTTCTTCATCTGATTTTGTTCTACCCTCAGGATTTGGCACCCTGAAGGGACATGGAAAATGGGATAGTCTTATTGCAGTGCCTAAAGCAGATTCATGGGTCAAATACACAATACACATAGTTAATCAGCAACTTGTTTATTGCCACTTTAGGAGTGCTTAGCTTGATAGAATGAGCAAATAACCACACACACACTCTTTCAGACAGAGGGACAGAGGGCTCAAGCAACCAGAAATTAGCCATGCATTTGCCTGTACCAGAACCAAAAATTTCCATGAACTTTCTAGTTTTCCGCTCTTAACCATTGAAGAAGAAAAGTTTCTTGCAAATGGGCTCATAGATTATTTTTTTAGTATTCTTATTCTAAGTAGTGAAAACAGGACCACTTTCGAGCTCTCCCTCTCCCTTCTCAAATGGGGGAGTAAGTTCCTGAACTCAAGAAAAGGCTATTGGATATGGAAAGGCTCCTCTTAGACAGGAACAATCTTTTATTTTTCAATCATCCTCTTCCCTCTCCCAAAGCAGAGAGAAAATTGCACCCTGTTCATCAGTGGAGGTCCTTTCTTTGATCCTACTGTGATATCAGCAAAACACAGTGACTCTCTCCCACTGTCATCATGCCCAGTAAATACAGGGGCTTCTGTGTCTGCTTCCTTCCCCACGTCCTCACCCTCACCGGTGATGAAGGGTGATTTCTCTGTCTTATTGTATCACTTGTTTGCTTTTAAACCATAAAACAAATAACTACATTTCTAGTGAGTCTCCCCTTTGTCTCTGAGGTATCGGAATGGTTTGGGGGTTTGGTTTAAAGCTACAGAAAAGAGAGAGCAAGTGGGAGAGAAGAAGAAAAAGGTATTTTGCCTGAGGACTTGAAGCTTTTTTTCCCCCCTTTTCCTCCGCTTGACTGACTTTCTCACACTCAGATTCCCACCAGCCTGCCAGAGACGTGGTAGCTGCCTTGCCAAGAGCTATCCTGGGAAGGCTATTGAAAGAGCCTTGAGTAAGTACACACAGGGTGGATTTTCTCCTCCCCTCAGTACCTGCTTTGCACCTGTACAGGGAGCAGTCCCACACATATCACCTGATCCCAGTCCTTTCAGAGACCGTGAGAAAAATAAAGCCAAAGATAGGAGAGACATGTTTGCCGTCTCTCCAAGGCAGCCGCCAGCTTCCTGCAGTCCAAGTGCCCAGAAACAGCACATTCCAGGCTGGTTATGGGCACGTTTGCCTGTGCACGTGCCTGGTGGGGGCATTGGAAAGGGATGGGAAGCTGGAGATCACCTTTGTACTGACCACCTCGCTCACTGCCTGTCCTCTGGCATCTGCCTGGCTGATAGTTTTATGATTCTTTACTGGAATGATTATCATAGTCTTTCTAGATGACAATCTGTATATGCTCACTGCAAAATTCATAACCAGGGTAAAGCCCCTGAAATGAAATTTCAAATTATGCCTACATATGCATATTTAATAAATACTTTTCAAAGTATTTGAAAATACTTAATAAATACTTTTCAAATGAATGAACAAATACATCATTTTTTTCCTGAGGAGAAGGTCCACAGCTTTCAGCAGAATTGCAAAGCTTTTGGAGACCAAAAATGGTTAAAGCAAGCTGATCTAGTCAATCTGCCCTTACTGGTGGGTACTCTAAGCCTCAGACAGGGGAAGGTACTTGCTCAACATAAGGCGGGGGGGTGTGTGGGGGGTATACGGTAGGCAGAAGCCAGCTTAGAGCTCTTTCCACCACACCACAGTGTTGTGGTCCTTGGGTAATTTTAGGTTGGTTTTACAGAGTTATAATCACCAAAGCCTGCATTTTAAATAGACACATTAATAAAGATACTATGCAGTTTTATAGCTCCTCCCCACCCCCCAATTTGGAGGCATTCGAGCGGCTCTGCACCCAATGTTTGGATGGAGAAAGGGAAGAAAGCAAATTGCCCAGAAAAGAGGGTGCAGGAATGCTTGGAGCAGGAGCCCTGGTTGCCATGCAAAGGCATTAGAAATAACTGCAACTCTGCATTCCATCTTTGATAAAAATGAGTTGCTACTTCTGAACAAAACGCCTGGTTGATTCCTGGCCAAGCTGGGACCTCGCACTGCAAGCTGGGGGTGGGGACGGAAAACAGAAGCTTTCAGCATTGGCTAATAGCAGCCTGTAATGCTTCCCCTCCCCCTCTCAACACTTGATTGGAGCCAGTGAGACCAAGGGAATGTGCACTTCTCTAATGGGCTCTGAAAGAGGATGGTTGCCAAGAAAGCCTTTCCCAGTGAGGTGGGGGCAGGGCGCCCTGGAATGGCTTAATTCACACATTTGGCCCCTCCACGCAGTCGTGATGGGAAAGCTCTAAATGTGATCTTAGCAAACCTAACTTCTGAGCAGGGCTTCAGCGAGGCAAGTGTGCAAGCCCAGGATGAAGGAGAGCATTCCTGAGGGAGCACAAGGATGCTTACTTGCACCTCTTTGCGTGAAGGGCTCATAGTTGACCTGGGCTGGAGCATGCGGGGGCAGGCCCCTGGGACCTCAGAAGGCTCTGGAATGTGAGGTGAAGCCTAGTCCCTTTAAAGCCAGGGCATGCATTTATTTAGGTTGTTATTAGGCTTCTCAAATTACAACATCAGACTAAATCTCCTCAAAGATCAAAAATAAAAATATTTTAGCTAGTCACTTTAGGATTTTAAAGTGATATGTAGTGAATATATGTAATGTATATATATATATATATTTTTTTTTTTTTTTGGTAGAGACAGAGTTTCACTTTATCGCCCTCGGTAGAGTGCTGTAGCATCACAGCTCACAGCAACCTCCAAGTCCTGGGCTTAGGCGATTCTCTTGCCTTAGCTTCCCAAGTAGCTGGGACTACAGGCGCCTGTCACATGCCTGGCTATTTTTCTGTTTTACAGTTTGGCTGAGGCCAGGTTTGAACCTGCCACCTTCAGTATGTGGGGCCGGCACCCTACTCAATGAGCCACAGGCGCCGCCCTATACATGTATTTTTAATTTCAATCATCATTTTCATCCTTGCATTATCTCACAAATTATAGAAAGGTGGGAGGTAGAAGAGACAGGGAAGGGACCCAGAAATTAACAAATCAGCCCCCTCTTTAATGTCTGGGGAAACTGAGCCCAGAGAGAAGGGACTTGCATGGGATCAAACAGCTTTCCCAAAGAGGGGATAACAAAGCCAGAATGATGCTCATGTTTCCTGCCTGCCAATCTAGAAACTCTCCCCCCGTATCTCTGTATGAGAAAAGCATTTTGAAATATCATCTATAGCAAGTGACTAACATTATCACCAAAGATGGATTTTACAGCTGAGAAATTGAGCTATCTGCTGGCAGTGTCACAGAGCACACTAATTCCAGGCTTGTTGCACTGTGGTGCTCATCAACTTGGAAAAGAAGAGATCTTGACTTCTGAGTTCTAAGAGATAGGAAGTCTTTTGCAGGGGCCCCACAGAATAGGCAGCCTTCCTCTCGGTCAACAAAACCAACCCAAACCACATGTCCTGTCTTCTTCCTTATAATTGCCAACCTGTTTCCCATATTTGTGCCCTAAAAGTAAGCTTAGGGGTGAGAATAGCTGTAGCTCTGGGATCTGTACTCCTTTGATGCTAAGCTTTTATCTTAAGACCAGAGAAGACCAGAGGCCAGGAGTACAGTGGAGGGGTGGAGCACAGAGGCACTGAGCTTCTCAGTGTGAAGTGGGAGAAGTGAGAAAAATAATTAATTCTCCAAGCAGTCGAGAGATGATGTTTGCATGTGAAATACATATGTCCCTTTTGATGCCAGGCATACTGAACACGAGAGGATGGCCCAGGCAGCTGCCACAGCTGCAGCTCAAGACTCTGGTGGGTTCTGGTGTGGTTGGGACCTGCTGCTCTCTTCCACAGAGTTGGAGGTCCCTGTCCCCTACCTTGTAGTACCTGATAGTCGACAAGGTCCTTTTGATTCCATGACAGAATTTCATCTTCATAATAGCCTTGTGTTCTAGACCGTAGAGGGGAAGGACTTTGGCAGGCAGCCTGGGGTGGGGGTGGGGGGAGAGGATGGATGCGGTCAGGGCAGGGGATCCTCGGCCGGACCACGAGTTGTTGAGTGCATAGGCTATGGGATAGACAGGCTTTCTAGTGTGCCTAGAGAGACAAGGCAGCAGAAGAACTGACTTTTCTTTTTCAAGAAGAGGCATGGGCAAGAGTAAGGTTTCCATGGGCGGCGCCTGTGGCTCAGTGGCCCATATACCAAGGGTGGCAGGTTCAAGCCCTGCCCTGGCCAAGCTGCAACAAAAAAATACCCGTGGGTTGTGGTGGGCGCCTGTGGTCCCAGCTACTCGGGAGGCTGAGGCAAGAGAATCGCCTAAGCCCAGAAACTGGAGGTTGCTGTGAGCTGTGTGACGCCACGGCACTCTACGGAGGGCGATAAAGTGAGACTCTCTACAAAAAAAGAGATTTCCAGAAACTAGAACAGAGAGGACGATAAAGATGTCTGTCTGTCTGGTACAGAATGTCCATCATCCAGAAGACATATCTCTGGAGGGAGAGGGGAGGAGGGAAAGTCCTTCCGGTGAAGGAAAACTGCTAGAAGGGAAATGTGAAGGAAAGGAATCCCACTTGGCAAGATGACTGAGCACCTCCAGAGAGGTGACAGCCTAGGCCACCTGAGCCAAACATAGAACATGGTTGAGTTCGGCATTCAGTGCTAAAAGGCTTCCTGGGAATATCTCAGAAAGAGAGACCAGGTTTGTGGCGAATCTGAGCTGGTTTTGTTCTATGCTGTCTGTTGTGCTATGGGTACAACTTAAAATCCTGCAGACTGGAAAAGATTGTGGGCTTGTTTGGGGGAGATGACAGGACCTGGGAGCAATGAGGAGATGGCATCTGGCGGTGTAGCCACTGTAGATGTGGTGGTCCCAGATAGGTGGCGTAGAAAAAGGGGGAAGGCAAGGACAGTGACTCCTCAGAGCACCAGGAAAAGGACCGAACGTTCATCTCAGCAGCAGCTGCCCACGTGACGGAGCTCGTCTTGGCTCCCTTAGCCGCACACAGTGTGCTGATGTTGTGGGACGCGGGGAAGAGGAGTCTCTCCTTTTGTCAGGTTGGACTTCCACAGACCAGCCTTGGCTGAAATCTGAGAGGACCCAAGGAGGGTGAGCTCCCTTGGAACGTGATGGTGTGTGCCAGGCCTGCCTGACCTGATGGGAGGTGACCTGAAGGGAGGCCTCTTGCTAAAGTCCCAGGGCATTGCTGGCTCTCCGAGGAGGCTGCAGAGCTGTGTGGGGATCATGCCTGTATCCAGCTGGAGCCTTTCCTGCCAGGCTTCCACAGTCAAGGAACACAAGGGACCCACATAGTCAAGTACAAGTATTTGATCTTCAAGCCCTTTTTCTGGGTGACTATTCCCTTCCCCCTTTTCCTGGGTGACTATTCCATCCTCCATACCCTCCTCACCTGCCCTCCAAGCCGTGGCATCTGAGACAGACCTAGATTTGGTGTCTAGAACCATGTGTCACCTGAATGGAGGATTCCAGCTTGTTTTCATCATAGTGAGTGAAACTGCATTGATGGTGGTTAGACAACAGCTGGGGAAAACCCATCCAAATTCTAATTTTCTTAATTCCATTCAATCAATACTTTTTTTTTTTTTTTTTAGACAGAGTCTCACTCAGTTGCCTTGAGGTTAAGTGCTCTGGTGTCATAGCTCTCAGCTGCCTCAAACTCTTGGGTCCAAGCAATTCTCTTGCCTTAGCCTCCTGAGTAGCTGGGACTACAAGCACACACCACAATACCTGGCTATTTTTAGAGACAGGGTCTCACTCTCGCTCAGGCTGGTCTCGTTTTTTTGTTTTTTTTTGAGACAGAGCCTCAAGCTGTCACCCTGGATAGAGTGCTATGGCATCACGGCTCACAGCAACCTCCAATTCCTGGGCTCAAGCGAGTCTCCTGCCTCCGCCTCCCAAGTAGCTGGGACTACAGGTGCCCGCCACAACACCTGGCCATTTTTGTGGTTGCAGCCATCATTGTTTTTTGGCAGGCCCAGGCTAGATTCGAACCGGCAAGCTCAGGTATATGTAGCTGGTGCCTTAGCCCATTGAGCTACAGGCACCGAGCCTCGAACTCTTGTGCTCAGGCAATCCACCTGCCTTGGCCTCCCAGAGTTCTAGGATTATCAATCAATGCTTTTGAGCACCAACTATGAGGAAGGCAGAATTACATCGCTATTTTTGCAGTAACTTTCATCCCTGCCAGCTGTTCATCTGTGCACAGTGGTGCATTCCAGGTTTATATTTGTAAGTTTCCCACATCCCTCCCACCGTCTTCATCTCTACTGCTTCTCTGATAAAGAAGCTGTGAAACTCCTCATGGTGTTCGGTAGACTACCTTTCATAGAGTGTGCACCTCCAAGTATTTGGAGAAGAAATATATGAGTGAACTTGGACTTTAGGAAATAAGATTTTTTTGGCAATGCAAAGAAACCTCGAAGGGTCAGGATACTTTTCTGAGTTTTCTTTGGCTACAGAATCAAAGATTTTACTTTGAGGTTTACTTTGACCACTCTTGGTGGCCACCCCTGGGCAGCTGGGCTACCCCTGCAGACAGCTTGCCTCTGTTGCAATCAGGTGAATTCAGAGGAGTCTGTGGCTGTCCATGCTTTCCCAGGCCTATCTTTATTGATGGTTATTAAAGACACACCACCACATGGCAATATGCAAGTACAAAGCAATTCCCAGGGTAAGGTACGTGGGAAGAAGCAAGATACTGAGCTCCCAAACAGTTCTGCTGTAATCACAGCCTGCCATATCTAGGTATAGTTAATAAGTAAGATTTAAGCAGGCAGGTTCCACTGCTGGGCAGCAGATGGAAAGGGAGAAAAGGGCAGTGGGAAGATCTCTGGGCCTTCTGGAAGACTGGAAAAGAACTTGAGGAGGACACCTGGAACAAGTCAGTGTGGGGGGTAGTTGAGCAGGTTTGGCCCAAGCCCAGCAAATGGTCCCAAGTTAGGGCAACCGCTTACCTGCTTTCCTGCCTGCATACTCTCCACACCAGCTGCTCAGGGAAGATTCCATATAACCAAGAAGTAAATAGTAACCATGCTCAGACACCCTGGCTTAAATAAGTATAAATACAGCACACAAAAACACCTGTTTTTAGAGAGAAGCCCAACACACCTGTTGTTTTATGGTGCTGAATGATATTGATAAAGGGAGCTATAAAGTGGAGGTGAAATGTCCTCTCATATTTAAATAGTGCTCTCCTCTGTGGGCTTGAAGTGTTTTACAGCTGATCTTTGATTGCCCTGGTAATTCTTTCTGTTAGGAATGTTAAACATATATGTATATAGAGGTTCAGGAAAAATGGTGTAACAGGGTGGCTAGAAAGCAGACTATGGAGCCAGACTGCCTAGATTCATTTTCTGCTGTCTAGCTGTGTGATGTAGCAATTCTGTGCCTTGATTTACTCACCTGTTCAATGGGGAGATATTCACAGTACCTATATTGTAGGATTGTTAATAGGACCAATATGGGTAATGCGCTTAGAACAGTGCCTGGCATATTGTAAAAACAATATAAGTTTTTAGCTACTTTTATTATTACTATATATGTTTCTCTGAGAGATAAGATAAACCATTCACCTAAAAAAAAATCACAAGATGTTAATTTCTCAAAAAAAGGGCTGGACAACCACTCTGGGAGATTGATCCATGAGTATATTCGACAAATGAAAACTTCAGTCAGTCTTTTATGAATTGCAGCCTTTAGGACCAGGAGAAACTTTAAAAATTATCTGATTCTCCTTTTACAGGGAGGAGAGTCTCAACCATCCAAGCACTATGATTTCAGCTTTGTTTGCAGGTAGAAGGAGATGTTGGTGTGAGCCTGCCTTGAGTATTTGATCCAGTCAGATCTCTCATGCCCACAGAGAGATCTGACTGGAGGCAAAAGCATCAGGAAGCAATATGGGTATGCTTCCCATATGGGAAGCAATGTGGACCTGACACCAGGTATTTGAAATGAGCCTCATGCCACAGAGAGATCTGACTGGAGGCAAAAGCATCAGGAAGCAATATGGGCCTGGTGTGCAGGATGTGTGGGGGACCCTCCTGCCTCCATCAAGAAGGCAGGAAAGCATGGGAGGGGCTGCAGAGGGACACTTAAACCACTCAAACCAGGAGTGGGTACAGGCAGACCCTCCCTAGGCCCCAGTCTCACTTGTATCAGTTTGGTGGAAAGGAGAAACATCCCATTCTGTGTGGGTAACCTTACACTGATTGTCCATGCTGGTACACTTTCGAGAGTGAAAGGTAGGGCTATTAGCAATTACATGGGGGGCCAGGTGTGTTGGCTCACAGATGTAACCCTAGTACTTACGGAAGCCAAGAGAGGAGAGAGTACTTGAGGCCGGGAGTTTGAGCCAAGGCTGAACAAGAGTGATTTTTCCACAAAAAAGTGAAAAAATTAGCTGGGCATGGTGGCATGCACCTGTAGCTCCAGCTACTCAGGAGGCTGAGGCAGGAGGATCAATTGAGCCCAGGAGTCTGAGGTTGCAGTGAGCAGTGATAATGCCACTGTACTCTAGTCTCGGGCAATAGAATGAGACTCCTGCCTCAAACAAAATTATGTTGGGACAACTGGCATAAACTGGAACATGCGGCCATCCTAGTTCTGCAGGCCTGATGTGCAAGATTGCTCATGGGTTTCATCAGCTGTCTTTTTGCCAGAAATATTTCACTAATGCTTTTTACACCTCCGCATCCATGGGGGTGATGCTATTGGTCTAGAGCAGTGGTTCTCAACCTTCCTAATGCCACAGCCCTTTAATACAGTACCTGTGGGTTGCGACCCACAGGTTGAGAGGGAGGTCTAGAGGGAGGAACCCCACTTTTGACCTAGAGGGCCTTACTCAGTGTATCTAGCAGCGGGGAGGAGGGCGGCCTTGTGATGGCTATCTTTAAGGTGGATTTGACATGACTTGGTTCATGACTTCAGTACAGCAGGTCTGTGTCCGGCTTGTGCTCAGGGGTGGCTGCAGCATAGTAACCCCACCATGGACTCTCACCATGGCTGAGAATATTCATTTTTCTGGGTGTTTGAACATGGAGAAAGTCCTACAATTTGAAATGCAGGCCATCGTTTAATGGCTGAGGAAGGCCTGAAATATTAACCCTTTTAGCCTCAAATTTGACTAAGTCTTTAAGGGTTAAAAAAAAAAATACACTTTTTTTTCCCAGAATAGGTCAAAGTCAAGGTTCAGACTTTGTTAATTTCCTTTAAAAAAAAAAAAAAAAACAAGAAAGCAAAGAAAAATGGCTCCCTTGCCTGAGAGCCATTTAATGATTAATAATACCTTGTGGGCTATTGTTTGATGTGGCCCCTACTGGTTTGAACAGGAGAATACTGATTCACTCTTAAGGCATTTATGAATAGCAAGTGTTTACCCTGAGACAATAAACGAAGAGGGGAGATAAAAATAATAACCAAATATGCAGAACTCTTTGAGTAAAAGCTGGAGATGAGGTGGGATCTCAGTCTTTGCAACCCTGTGTGGGACCCACTGCTTTCTCTCACGGGATGAAGATTGTGCAGAATGACCAAGACAGGGGCTTTTGTGTTTCATAGCGGTTTCCTTTTATTTGTCGATAGAATTGTGGCAACTTGTCACTCTGTCACCATGTCACATGCGTTCAATTTCCCTCCTGTTTTTCTGCAGAAGCCCTCCACGTCTGCAGGGCACCCGTTCCTAGAGTTTCACTCGCTGCCTCTTCTGTTCTCCCCCTGTGCCCTGGGAGGGTCCCCCAGTAATCCAGAGTGGAAGGGGGAGGTCTGCCTTAAAGTGGGGCTGGCAGCAAAGGAGGGTGGAGTCAAGAGATTAAGGGACCTGACAGGCCTCAGAAAGGGGATTCAAAGGTAACACCAGGTTTGAGAAACTAACTGATCGGCCTTTCTTCCACAGCTTCACTTCTAATAATGATAAATCCTAGACGTATTTTCCCTCCTCTCTGCCAAAAAGCCTAGACAAATTTGCGGTTACCTCCGATGATCCTTTTTTCAAAAATATTTTAAGATAATTTTAGACCTACAGAGAAGTTGCAAAAATAGTACAACGAGCTCTGTTCTGTACCCTTTAACCAACTACTTATGTTAACATCTTATGTGATCACAGGATAATCATCAAAGTTGAGCCAGGTGGCTCAGCTAACCTAACCCTCTGGGAGGCTGAGGCAGGAAGATCCCTTGAGCTCAGGAGTTTGAGACCAGCCTCAGCAAGAGGGAGACCCCATCTCTAGAAGAAACAGAAAAATTAGCTGGGTATTGTGGTGGCCATCTCTAGTCCCGGCTACTCAGGAGGCTGAGGCAGGAGGATCAGTTGAACGTAGGAGTTGGAGGTTGCTGTGAGCTAGCCTGACACTAGGGCACACTGGACTGGGGAACAGAGTAAGACTCAGCCTCAAAAAAGAAAAGAGGCTGGGTGTTGTGGTGGATGCCTGTAGTCCCAGCTACTTGGGAGGCGGAGGCAAGAGACTCACTTGAGACCAGGAATTGGAGGTTGCTGTGAGCTGTGATGCCACAGCACTCTATTCAGGGTGACAGCTTGAGGCTCTGTCTCAAAAAAAAAAAAAGAAAAAGAAAAGAAAAGAAAAGAAAAAGAAAGAATGAGGAAGGAAGGGAGGGAAGGGGAGAGGGAGGGAAAGAGAAAGAAAGGAAAGATCACCAAAGAAATTAATCTTGATATAATACTATAAACTGGCTCAGTGCCTGTAGCTCAAGCAGCTAGGGTGCCAGCCACATACACCAGAGCTGGTGGGTTCAAACCCAGCCCAAGCTTGCCAAATAACAATGACAACTATAACAAAAAAGTAGCTGGGCATTGTGGCAGGCGCCTGTAGTCCCAGCTACTTGGGAGGCTCAGGCAAGAATCGCTTAAGCTCAAGAGTTTGTGGTTGCTGTGAGCCGTGACGACACAGCACTCTACTGAGGGCAACATAGTGAGACTCTGTCTCAAAAATAATAATAACAATAATACTATAAACTACAGACTGATTTTGGACGTCACCATTTCTTCTACTCTTGTCTTTTTTCCTGCCGTGGGAGTCCATCCAGAAGTAGTGCGTTTATCGGCCATGTCGCTTCAGTGTCCTGCATTTGATGAGAGTCCTGAAGTCTTTCCTCACCTCTCATGATGCCTTCAAGAGGATTAGTCAGCTGTTTTGTAGAAAGCCCTTTCACATGGGTTTGTGTGATGTTTCCTCGTGTGTCCTTGTGTTTGTAGAGAGCGGATGCATTACTGGGAGGGACACCACAGAGAGGGCGTACCCCCTCCCAGGCAGCACAGTGGGGGTGCACGATGCCACCTTTTTTCACTGTTGACATTAACCATGGTCATTGGGTGAAGGTGGTTTCTGTCAGGATAGTTCACTGTCAAGTTGCAGTTTTTCCCTTTGTACTTCCTAAATATTTGTACCAGGTGGTGGCAGGGGGAGGTGGGAGAGTACACTATGCAAATAGGCTGTTTCTGCTTACATGTCTAGCTGTCAAATTTAGAATCCATCAGAGGATTTGACCTGTGGCAGTTACTACTGGGTGATCTAATGGTGACTTTTTATTTTTCTCATTCCTTCCAGATTTATTAATTGGAACTCTTCTTTTTTTTTTTTTTGAGACAGAGCCTCGAGCTGTCACCCTGGATTGAGTGCTATGGCATCCCAGCTCACAGCAACCTTCAATTCCTGGGCTCAAGGAGTCTCTTGCCTCCACCTCCCGAGTAGCTGGGACTACAGGCGCCCGTCACAACTCCTGGCCATGTTTTTTGGTTGCAGCCATCATTGTTCGGCAGGCCCGGGCTGGATTCGAACCTGCGAGCTCAGGTGTACGTGGCTGGCACCTTAGCCCCTTGAGCCACAGGCGCCGAGCCTGGAACTCTTCTTAAGGAAAAGTTGCTTGACATTTTTAGAGACAGGGTCTTGCTGTGTTGCCCAGGGTGGAGTACAGTGGTATGACCATAGCTCACTGCATCCTCAAACTCCTGGCTCACGTGATCCTCCTGTCTTAGCCTCCAAGTAGCTGGGATTACAGTTGCATGCCACTAATCATCTTATTTTTTTTTATTTTTTTATTTTTTTTTTTTTGTAGAGACAGAGTCTCACTTTATCGCCCTGGGTAGAGTGCCGTGGCGTCACACTGCTCACAGCAACCTCCAGCTCTTTGGCTTAAGCGATTCTCTTGCCTCAGCCTCCCGAGTAGCTGGGACTACAGGCGCCTGCCACAGTGCCCGGCTATTTTTTTGTTTTGCAGTTCGGCCGAGGCCGGGCTTGAACCCGCCACCTTCGGTATATGGGGCTGGCGCCCTGCTCACTGAGCCACAGGAGCCGCCCTATTTTATTTATTTTTTTGACACAGGTTGTCCCTCTGTTGCTAGATGAGAGTACACTGGTGTATGTCATCATAGCTCATTGCAGCTTCAAAGTCCTGGGCTCAAATAAAGTAATCCTCCTAGCTCAACCTTCTGAGTAGCTAGGACAATAGGTACCTACCACCACGGCTGGCTAATTTTTCTAGTTTTTATAGAGTTAGGGTCTAAGTCTTGCTCAGGTTAGTCTTGAACTCCTGATCTCGAGCAATCCTCCTGCCTCAGCCTCCCAGAGTGCTAGGATTGCAGGCTAGAGCCACTGCACCTGGCCTGCATTCTAACAAAATGGAAATATAAAATCCATACATTTTGGAGCCTACATTTTAGATGAGGAGATAAGAAAGGTAAATAAAGAAGTTAGAGGGCGGTGCCTGTAGCTCAGCAAGTAGGGCGCTGGCCCCATATACCAAAGGTGGTGGGTTCAAGCCCGGCCTCAACTGAACTGCAAAACAAAAAAATAGCCAGGTGTTGTGGCGGGTGCCTGTAGTCCCAGCTACTCGGGAGGCTGAGGCAAGAGAATCGCCTAAGCCCAGGAGTTGGAGGTTGCTGTGAGCTGTGTGACGCCATGGCACTCTACCCAGGGCAATAAAGTGAGACTCTGTCTCTACCAAAAAAAAAAAAAGAGGTTAGAGAGTATATGA